>JAODAL010053392.1:0-25323 GCA_025379985.1 Phyllomedusa bahiana | reverse complement strand
AAATGGGGCGTAGCCACTTGTAAGGAAGAAGGGATCAATCACAGGAGCTGCCACAGGAGAAGTGCTTTATCTCCGGGCCTTTAAACTCCTGTCCCCAGGCGCAGCAGGCTGTGCCTTCCAAAAACCTTGCATGTGGGCCGGAAGTCTGTCTTCACCTCAGCAGGTCCCCGGGCTGAAAAGCTCTTTTCCCTGAAAGCAGATATAGACAGAGACCCTGCAATTTAAAACCTGTGACCACCCTCTGGTATGTCTCCTGCACAGTGCAGTGCGATGTCCGAATAGAAGCAGTAGTAGCTGGGGGGTCCCGATGTAAGGACTGCTGCACTGTGGTTCTCATGCTGGGCAGAACAGAATCTCAAGATTTGTTTTTTCAAATGAAAATAAAATAAAGAGAAAAATTTCAAAGCTGTCAAAGCGATTAAATTATGAAAAGGGACTTTTTAAATAAAAGGGAAAATAATAAGATGCAAAAGAAAAAATTCACTCTCAGCTCCGTGAGACAGGATTTATGAATAAAAAAAAATTTTTTTATTGGGGTTTTAAAAAATCGAAAAAAAAAAGTAAAACCTTTTAAACATACATAAAAAAAATTCACTAAAAAAAATCAAAAGGGCCCAACATCAGGAATTGTGATATTGAAATTCCCGGGAAATCAGTAATTAAAATTCGTAAGCTCTTCTCATTGGTCGGGATAAAACCACCAATCAGAATAAGCGACGGGAACCCTTATAACCCATGGAAAATTGACCCCTCAAAGAAAAGGAGGGGGGCAGTCCAAAATACAGTAAAAAAAAGGGAAAAAAAAGCTGATTGGTTTGGGCCCCGGCGGCAGATAAGAAAACCACCATCATATGTAGTGCTCATTTTTTAGTGGGCGAAGGGCGCCCTAAAAGAAAAATGTCTTGGGGAAAATTCTGTACTGTGATTGGTTGGGGGGAAGAGGGTCGTCCGCTTAGCCAATCAGGGGTGACTACTTAACCATAGAGTTCTTGGGGAAAGAAATGCAGAGCGACTCTGTTTGTGATTGGGGCATTTTAAAAAGAGGCGGATTATTGGGCCAAGGGGAGAGCGAGCGACGCTCTTGGGGTTTTCTAATGAATCTATAATAAAACTGTACATGGCCGAAAAAAATAAAAGATCATGAGTTGTACCGGTCTGTATATAAATATCAATATTGGGGGTAACGAAAATAAAAAAAAAAATATGAATTCAAAAAATTAATTTTTTTTTCTTTATTTTGTTAACCCCATATTATTGTTCATTTTATATACACATGGGCAAATTTTGGGAGTCTTATCATTTGTTTCGGGTATGTACTTTTTATTATAGATTGCATTGAAAACCCATAAGAGCTCGCTCGCTCCCCATTGGCCCCCAAAAAAACCGCGCCTCTTTTAAAACTTAGCAATCACAAACAGAGCTCCTCTGCTTTTCTTTTCCCAATAGAACTCTATGAGATAAGTAGCTCACCCTGATTGGCTAAGCGGGAGAGCCCCTCTTCCCCCAACCCCAATCACTTTTCTAGAAAAATTCCCTAGACTAATAACTTCTAGGGCGCCCTTTCTGCGCCTTCCGCTCACTCAAAATCGACCACTACATATGATTGGGGGGATTCATATCTGCCCCCTGGGCTAACAATCGTTCATCATATCCCCTTTTTATGAGAAATTTTATACATATACTTTACATTGCCCCGATCCTCCATACTACAATGGGACAAAGTACTTTTGCGCTCTTTATTGGCCGGGATAGCCAAGCCCCCGCTGTTCAACCAATCAGCTCTTTTTCTGCCTTTTTTACGGGAAATTTTGAACTGCCCCCACCTTTTTCCTTTGATTGGTCAACACTTCTCCATAGGTTTTATAATGGTTCACGTCGCTCCTATTCTGATTGGCTGGTTTCTGCCGCCCAATAGAGAAAGAGTAAGAATTTGAATTACTGTATTTCCCGGCAATTCTCTATATCCCAATTCCTGAAGATGCGCCGGTCCCAGCGACAAACGCGTTGTTAGGGACTTGACTGATTTACGTTTTTAGAAGGTTTGAGCTCTTTTTCAGATAATGTTTTACACCTAATAAAAATGTTTTTTTGGAATCATACTCCATGCCTCACGGAGCTGAGATTTATTTCTTTTGCGATCTTATATATTTTACCTCTAATGTTAAATGATCAACTTTTTCACTTAAAATTACTCTTTTTTTAGACAACTTTAAATATTTATCTTTATTAATGAAATAAATTTTTTGAAAAACTCTTTTTTGATTATTGTACTGTTGTAACAGTCGACCTAGAGCACATTTTGCCCCATTCCATTACATTCTTGCTTCACTTCGACTTCTCCGCTCAGATAGACCACATTCAACTAGGTTTGCCTGTCAGAGCTGGCGAGCGCTGCAGTGTGCCGCAACTTGCCGAGCCGCGATCATGCATGCCTCAGAGGATTCGAATGTGGTGTGTCCCGCCCCAGAAAGCCCACAGCGCGACCACTGCACGCCCCTTTATGTTAGGCGTATCCGAAAGTGGCGAAGGTTGCGCCTAACACCGCATCACTGCGTCCGACAGGGGATTCGATCCGGTGAGGCGCCGTTTTCGCCAGAAAACAAGTGCAACTTCCAATCATACATGTCGCCCTTTGTCTTCATTTAGGGGTGCACTCACTTTTGTTGCCAGTGGTTTAGTCATTGATGGCTGTGTTATTTTGAGGGCACCAAATTTACACTGTTATACAAGCTGTACACTGACTACTTTACATTGTATCAAAGTGTCAAATATAATGCAATAGTTACAAAAATGTGAGGGGTGTACTTACTTTTTTCAGATACTGTATAATACTGGGCACCAAGTACAGGGCGTTGCACTTATTACTGGGCACCAGTTACAGAGGATTGCACTTATAACTGGGCACCAGGCACAGGGCGTTGCACCCAATAATAAAATATGTTACACATCGATACAACGCTGGATATACATATTTATTTATGCAGAATCAATACAAAATACATGATAATACAAATGGTGACAGAGTGAGGACCGTCTCACATGATGAACTCCCCTATGAATGTTATAATCCATCGCTTTCATACGTCCAATTTCATTCGGGTGCATTATCCTCCAATAACCAATGATTTTACTTATTTCGGGATTCCAATCGCTCAACATCCACAAAGCAAAAACACACATATATCATTCATTCCAGGGTGTGTATACTTTTGCAAACATTTTCTTTTCTTTTTTTTTACACAATACATCTCAAATGTAAAACTACAGAAGTTTTATAAAATCAGTCTTGATTCAAAATCGTCTGATTGGTCGCTATGAGATCTTATCGGTTGCTATGTGTTCTGTTTGGTTTTTATAGGCTCTGATTGATCACTATGGGCTCTAATTGGTTGCTGTGGGTTCTGATTGGTTATTATGAGCTCTGATTGATCACTATGGGCTCTGATTGGTTACTATGAGCTCTGATTGGTTGCTATGGGCTCTGATTGGTTAGTACGAGCTCTGATTGGTTGCTATGGGCAACAAAGACAGTCTTACTGCCTGACAGTTTCCATACATAAGGCTCATTGAATGCAGGGTCAGACTACAAAGGTTTTGATTGTAGTCTGTTACCATGGAAACATACAACTCCAATGCCTGATTTTCATTTTGAGGTTTTTGAGCAAAAAAAATTAGCAAAAGTATTAACTTCCCTCCAATACCGTTTTCTGGAGATGCGAAGATGATGATGCGAGTCTTAGAGGCAGATGGGGTAATAACTAATAGGCTGCAGAGGTATAATTTGCACCTCCCCTATAGGGGGACACCAGTATTATAAATGTAATATGATGGTTGGGGGCCCATAGAGACAGCGCTGGGAAGATTTTAGATTATACCCCGACTGCCGATTCCACTTCCACAAGATGGAGGAGGTCAACTGCTTAAGGGTCCACCCCAGGAGAACGCTCTTAGCCCTGAGTCAACGACGAATCATTGGGAGGATGGGACCGTTTTTGGAATAGGCACCAGACTGACCCTCTGTCCAGGTTTCCTTGTGAATCCCACAAACCCATTAGAAGTCCCATTTTTTAGAACATGTCCTTTAGGTGGAGCAGGTTTAGGGTGATCAACATCCCGATCCAGTGTAATACTTTCTAAGGATACTCCCCCCTTCACCCGTCTGTAGCCCCACCAGGATGTCCTTCCAGGTGTTGGCGGGGAGGTTGGCATGGTCAGAAGGAACAAGGTCTTCCTGGAGCTGTGGACCAAAAAGCTTTCCCAGTTTCCTTTTCTGCATTGCCACTTTGCCCGATTGACCTCTGACCTTGGCGGGGTGAGGTCTGCTGCTGCTCACGGAAGACTTATATGATGCATGAGGGTGGGGCATCATTTTTGGTAAAAAGTTCTGCACCGCTCTGTAAGAAAAGGATAAAATATTGTAAAAAATGTCCAAAGTAACGCTCCCTATTGACAACATCTTCTCATTCCTAGAGTGTTCCTTGTAGGCATCTACCCCCCTTTGTAGGCTAATCTGGCTTGTTATAATGGCTGTTGAAATGTTTCACTTTTTAAAGCAGCAGTTTGTGCTCCAGAGCTGCTCTTCTCTCTGTGACTGAAATCAAGAAGTTGTCACCATTATCAACCATTTTAAAGATTCCAGACCAAACCTTCTGCTTATCCAGTCACCTGCTCCACTACACGGGTCATAGAATTAGCGCTTTCTAGCTACAAAGTGACACTTCTGGCTCAGGTAAACCACTGTTAAAGTGCTCTACCTGTCCCAGCAGTAATGAGCCTGGATTTGCCATACTGAAGCTATAAATGTGCAGCTTCGTACGGTTGTAGTGCGCCCCACCTCCCGCACGCCCCCCGAAATCAGGGCATTGCAAAGTGCTGTGGGTGCCTGAATGCCCCCTGATTTTGGAGTGGGGGGGTTTACAAATAAGAAAATGGGGGGGGCCCCCATTTTTTTGGGCTGAAAAGACCCCGATTCTGCTGCCCCCCCTGTACAACATGTACCCATGTGTCAGTATGACACAGGCTGCTGTAAGGACAACACAGTGTGCCCTGACAGCAGTCTTGCTATACAGACCGCCCTGGGACTACTCTATGTCTTGGCCTTGACGGTTCAGAGCAAGAGGGTGACCTACACAATATTAGGTTTCAATGTTTTAGTAAAGGCTTGTGTATATATGCACGTACCCAAGTTTGGTGTGAGCGGTGGTACGAGGTATTTCTGCTTCTCTTGAGGTCGGCACCGCTGGCAGGAGGAGCTTTTTTCCTATTTTAAATGATGGCCCAAACCCTTTTCTTTCTTTGGGGCCACCCCTCTGTAATCAACATGTTTTTGGGGGGCAGTAAAACAGGGCCTCCATCGTCTTGCTCTTGCGCTGCACAAAGTTGCCTTGAAGAAATAAAAACTTATGGTTAGAAAATTCTCAAGGCAAAGTGGATACCTTGGGCCTGATTTCCCAAATTGTCTTTGTTGCCCATAGCCAGTGTCGAACTGGGATGCCTGGGGTTCCCCAATGAAGTTGATTCTTAGGGCCTATCAGTGGAGATGATTTTAGGCTCACCAGTGGAGATAATTCTTGGGGCCCACCAGTGGAACGACTCTTGGGGCCCACCAGTGGGAAATGACTCTTGGGGCCCCCGTAAGGGGATTTTGGGGCCCACCCGGGAGATGATTCTTGGAAAGAAAGTAGAGTTGATTCTTGGAGCCCCCCCGTGGAATTGTTCTTGGGGGTCACCAGGGGGATGATTCTTGGGTCCCACCAGGGGGAGATTCTTGGGGCCCCTCAGTGGGAGATTTTGGATCTTGTTTTTTCCCCCCCCCGTGGAGTTTTTCTTGGGGCCACAGTGGGTTTATTCTTGGGGCCCCCCAAGGGGGGATTCTTGGGGCCCAATTTAATCAAAGGTTGTTCTGGGGGGGACAGTAGGTATTCTTGGGGCCCTTTAAAGGGTGGAAATTTATTCTTGGGGGCCCAACATGGGTTGATTCTTGGGCCCACCGTGGAGTTGATTTTGGGCCCCCCCCTTAGGTATTCTTGGGGCCACTAGTAGTGTTGATTCATGGGGCCACCAGTGGGGCTAATTCTTGGGGCCCATGAATAGAGTTGATTCTTGGGTCCACCAGTAGAGTTGATTCTTGGAGCCAAACAGTGGAATTGATTCTTGGGGTCACCAGGGGAAAACTGACTTTAAGGAGCCACCGGGGAATGTTCTTGGGACCCCCCTTTACAGTTTAACGTACTAAATGCCATAATGTACTCCCCTCTTTCTTTCCCCCCTTTCTTTCCCCTTTTTTTTAGCCCAGATCTCCCATGTAAAGGAGCCCTTTTGTGCCCTGGGGCCCCAGGGTTTTTTCCCCCCTGCCCCCTGTCCAAACCTGTCCATAGAAACCAATCAGAGCTCAGCTTTCATTTTTTTTAAACTGCTCTAGAAAAATAAAAGCGGATTTTTTGAGGGTTTGGGAGAACAAAAAAACAGTCTTAATGTTGTACAGTTTTAGTACATAAGGCCTAATGTGTTGTTTGTAGTACAGGGGGCGGAGCATGACACTAAAGATCAGTAAGGACACACCCCCCTGAGTCATGCTCCGCCCCACAGACTCTCCATTCTCCGGTTCTCTTACCAGTCTGAGCCTTCAGTACAGCAGTAGGTACAGCAGGGGGTGCGATCCCCGCTTCAGGAAAGAGGGCAATTTAAGGGCCCTTTATTTTCTTTTCCAGAAGAAGTTCTCCAGACCAGACCAATTTATTGGAGCTAAAAAATAAAAAAAAAAATAGAATAATCTAATTTTTTTTATTCTTAAGGGAATGTCCGTAAAACATGTCACTTACCCGCAAGGATGGTTTGGGCATTTCAGAAGACGGGTATGAAATTTTCACTAAAAAAAAAAATGAAAGTTGAATCAAAGAAGATAGAAATGTAAAAAATTTCTTGCTGAAGTCTTTAAAGAACCCACAAAACATGCAGGGCTTCTTGTGTCCATTAATGAGAATAAGACTGTACAAGAAACCTCCAGGCCCCATATGCTTTTGTCTCTCCACGCCCGATCTGAAGAGTAACAATGAGGGGACGCTTCGATGATGCCCAGAAATGTTAGAAGGATATCGGTTGCACCCATCAATTGCTATAGGTAAAGCTGCCCACCTAATGTGTACTGGCATTCACATTTCACACTAAATAATGTTAGATTAATTCCACAGGATATGAAGATAGTGTGGATAATACGTGTATGTTTTTTTTATATAAAAGAAATGACCTTAGGATTTTTTTAAAAAGTGTTTTCTGCATTTGTTTTTTTTTTTTTTCACCACCCCCTTTCAAAAAAATAAACCCCGTTATTTAATTTACAGGCTATTGCGTGTGGATAGTTATTTTTAGGTTTTTTTTGTGGAATGTAGGCGCAATAATTATTTTATTAAATATTTATTTTTATCTGATTTATTTTTTCCCACAATTCTATAAAACTTTTTTTTAAATCCCCTTAAAGGGGTTTTGCCACAAAGTAAAATGTATGTGGGAATTTTAAATTAAAAAATAAAAATTTTACCTTTACATTTTTAAAAATTTGGACTGTTTTTTTCTTAGCCGCTCCTTTTGTGATCCCTGTTTTTCAGCTCGTCTCCAGGGGATAAGACCGGGCTAAGAGCTCCTCAGTCCCCGGTTGCACATGATCAACTTCACCTCCCTCTCAGGCAGTACTAAGTGTTCAAACTCGGGGGCTGTCATTTTACTCCTGTCCTCTGTCTTCTTGTAATCACACACATCACTGTGAGAGAGGCTCAACCCGGGGGGCTGCCATTTTTATTGTCCTCTGTCCCTTAGTAATCACACACACTCACTTTCTAGAGGGTGCTCACCCGGGTTTCTTTCATTTACTCCTTTTCCTCTGTTCCCCTTAGTAATCACACACACAACAATCACGTGAGAGAGTGCTTTAAAAACCCCCCGGGGGTGGCATTCTATCCTGTCCTCTGTGCTCCTAGTAAACACACACTCACGCTGGAGGTGCTCAACCCCCCGGTGCCCGGATTTTACTCCTGTCCTCTGTGCTCCTTATAATTTTCAAACAGTGCAGTAAATAAAAAAAGAAACCTCAATAGTTTGTGCATTAATTAAAAAAAATAAAAAACCACAGGTTTGGTTCCTGCAGGGATTTGAACCCAGGCCCTTGTGCCCCGGGGCAAAAGTTTAATGTCTAAGCTACATTGTAGCTACTTACAATTCTACACATAAACAGACCTTTCTTTGACTAGAGAGAGGAAAGGCCTGGTGATGTCATCCTGATCACACGCCCCCTTCTGAGCACACAGAGCTGAAGAGCTGAATGCAGGAGGTATGAAATGAGATTGTGGCAAAACCCCTTTAAGCTTAAACTATTATACACTTTTTTTTTTTTAAACATTTAGTAAGGTATTAGCATACTCCTGTATACTCCTCTATGCTAATACATTACACTCAGTATGACCCAGGCTGCTGTCAGGGCAACACACAGTGTGACCTGACAGCAGACTTACTATGCAGACAGCTCTGGGGCTACTCTAGGTCCCCAGGGCTGACTGTATAGATATTCCCAGGGTCACCGAGAAACCGAGTGACCCGATGGAGCAGGGGAATCCCCTTTGATTATGCGGAAGTCATGGACTGCGGCAATCAAAGGATTAAATAGCGGGGATCGGAGGCTTCCTCCAGTCCATGAGGTTCACAGCAACTGCCCTAGGAATGGAGCTGTTAACTATAGCTCTGTTCCTAGCACAGTTACGGCGCTGGGAGCCGCAAACTCCCTTCTGAATGCAACAACATCTTTTGCCGTTGCTGCAGACGGTGAACACGTTCCGCCCATTGTCAAAAGACAGTGGGCAGTAGTTAAGGGGTTAAACGGCACCTGCAGAAAGGGGAACTACAAGCTGCGAGATGGCCAGGAATAGGATTAGCACTTTTGTCTCTCAGCGCTGGGGTCCTGGGTTCAAATTCCAAGGACATCATCTGCAAGGAGCTTCTTCCGGGTACTGCAGTGCCTCCCAAGCTCCAAAAATATATTGATGGGTTAATCTGGATTTAGACTGTGAGCAATTATGGGGATAGGAACCAATGTGAATTAAGACAGTCTCTGTACAGCGCCGTGGAATATAGTGGCGCTATAGAAATGTATAAAAAATACATATATGACCATACCTCCCGACTTTTAGAGATTGCAAAGAGGACACATAGGCTAGCCCCCAACCCCCATACCTTTAAACAAATTAATCACGCTAGGACACGCCCCCAAACCCACGCCACACATACTCCCCAGTTTTTTGGGGGAAGCCAAAGGGGGCACATTTTAGGGATTAAATGTTAAAAAGATTTTTTTTTAATGATAACTATTGCGGGAAATTTATTGTTTTTAAATTTTATTAAAAAAATCTTTGGGAATTTAGACATTTTCAGGTTTAATTTTTTTTCCAAATGATGAAATATTAAGGACTTTTTTTTTTTTTAAATCAAAAATTTACAGTTGGGAAAATTTTTAAAGAAATATGTCATTTTTTTTCCCAAATAAAAAAGAGGAATTTATAGGCCCAGGGCTGGTTTTAAAAATAGGGACTTCCCTCCAAAAAATAGGACTCTTGGGAGGTATGTATATGACAGAGCTTCATGTATCCACGTTTATAGATGACACTGTGGGTCCCAGTAATTAGGATCAACGAGTCCCCCCACACTCAGGCGCTGGCACTCCATTTATTTGACCATGGGAGTTTTAGGCCTCAACAAGAAAGGAAATGGAGGAGTTCCCCGGATGCAGAAGGGACCACCCCTCCACTTTTCCCCTGTAGTAACAAAACAACCAATCGCTTGGCAGAGGCCCAACGCCGGTGCTCGCACAAAGGAATGGGGGGCCATCCCTTGGATCCCTAGCTTTTGCCTGCGCACCTTCTCACCACTTTGTATCATTAACTCAAAGACTGTGGGAGCCACGCCATGACCAGTCCCTACCTAGCCACGCCTACCAAAGCCCTTCCAACAAGCCGAACATAATGCTGGGACGTGACCAGTTGGTAGAAATTGAGTTTTGACCCCACTGCCAAATAGACAAGGGTGATACCCACACGGCCTGCCCAACTCCAAACGTCCCGGAACCCGCGCTCACACTCGTCATTGCGTATTAGGTCTGAAGGACTCGTTGATGTTCTGGCTGATGCAAGTAAGTAAGACTCCAACATACGGCTGAAACGGGCCACGGCGGGAAAAGGAGATTACCGATTTAACGGAAGCGGCCTTCTCCAGTTAAAACCCTGGGACAAATAAAAAGGAAAAGGTTGGTTTTTTTTTAGATAATAAGAAAATAAGACTGAATTCACAAATCCCTGCATCAGAGTTTCTGTTTTCATAACAATGGACCCTATTGATTATAATGGGTCCAGTTTTGGCGTTTCTGTGCTGTGTTGTCCCCGATGATTAAAACGGAAGAATAGGCGGCTTGCTGCACTATTTTTTTCCTGTCATCCCCGACAGAAAATAAAGCGACAGAATAATGCGTAGTTTCTATTTGGAAGTCCCAATGAGAGATGATTTTACTTTTCGGTCATGTGCACGGAGGGCCTAAGAGCTGTTTCACAGAGTCCACAGCGTCTTTAAACTCACAATATTTGGTCAGGAATGTTGGTGGTTTCTACTATCATGTGATTTAAAATAATATGGCTTCCCTCATAACTAAGTAATTTAAGTGAATGAGACTGCAGGTAGATTTTATCTGTAGGAAAACAAAGCTACAAAGCTTTCAAGGAGTTAAAAAAACAATGCCCTTATCAATAGGTAAACAGGCTAATCTTTTAGAGATAAAGCCTTCTGCTCTGTCCAACCATGTTGATGTCACTGATCCTGTTTTTTATCAGGAACAGAGATATGGGGACATAACCTAGAGAACAACTTGTGTGCACTCAGAGCGGATAAAATAATATTACTTATCCTCCTGACCCAAGCAAATATCCAAAAGAGCAAAATGTATTTAGTAAAAGTCCTTAAATTACCTTCCCTACGATGTGAGAAAGCTATTTCATAGTGAGAGAGACCACAACCCTTTAATGAGTTGCAAATAAGTTCAAGCCCAATCATAGATATTTTTGTGGCTCTTCAAAAGTACTAAGCAAAAGCCAAAAAAAAGAACAGATCCCAACAACAGCAACTTGTTGTACGGTTTTCCAAACAGCCACAGATTCTGTCCACATCGAGTACATGAACAAAAAAATAAGTCCAAAACAGGGTAATAAAGATACAACAGAAGATACTGGCAGTGGTATAAAAAAATATGATGGTAGGGGTACGTAGTTACCAAATACAGTATTTGTCTACTCACCAACTAAAGCAAGTTATGTAAACATCCCAACGACCCCCTGGTCCCTGCAATTGGGGTGGGGCAGGGTATAAAAAAATTAGGGGAAAGAGAATACATCATCACCAGAACAGTTTTAGGTAGAGACTCCAGATTTAAAATAATAGGTAATTTTTTAATGCATTCTGCCCTCCTGGTGGTGAACGCAGCATGAAATTTCCATGATAGGGAGCAGTTGATTCCCTATGGCAGCCACCGACTTTACCTGACTGTATAATTGCATATCACAAAAGGCATTATGGGAAATGGCTGATAAGCCCACAAGCGAGCGCCCTCTGTTGTTGTAACAAATCCTCAAATTGCTATGACCTAACCACCGAGTCTTGGAGAAAGCCAAAAAGGAATTTTTAGCCAGCCAAGTTATCTCTCATCCTACAGACAACGCTGTTTTCGGTGATTTTTGTCCCTCTTCATGCAGAGTAGAGAAAGATACTGTCAGGCTGTGTGGGAGTCATCGGTAAGCTCAGGAAGGAAGAGCCCTCCGAGAGCAAAACTGAACGAAACGTTGTGGTTTTCAACAGCAAAATTTGAGGGATTTTGTTACAACCAACAGAGAGGGCGCTGTGGGCTTCACACCCTTTCCATAATGCCCTTGTGATATGCAGTATGCTAAGTAGAGGGCGAAAAGGCAAAACAAAAAACTCTACAAGCCGTTCGTATCGGTGCTCCTCCTTTAAGCGAGATCTTCCCCTTTTCCTGTATAATTGGCAGTAATGGAGCTTACTGAATTCCAAAAAATGAAGGATTTTGGTTCCTAACGATGTCCCTAATATTTAAGAGATGGGGAAAAATGGTGGTTTCGTGGGGGATCTACGATCCTCCCACATCCTCCGCTCGATGGCACAACCAGAGTAAACAGCTGATTTTTGATAGGTGATTAGTCCCCCCACTCTACGACGCCACTGTGGCCCCATAAACAAGCCCTTTATATTCCGGAATCATGATCCCCTAGACTGGTGGTTTACCGAAGGTGTTTTTGTTTGTACATGCCAGTCCCCGACTTTAACAATCCGTTCCGACTTAACACTCTTTTCCCCCTATTTAGAAATGAGACTTAATGAGCATGACTGGCACCTTGTAATCCATGTTTTTCCCACAGCAGATAGCAGCTGTGGAATGACAAGTGCCCGAGCATGCCCAACAGCAGCACAAGTAGATATTAAATCTTTTTTAGCAAGAGGCACACAACATCAGCAAAACAAATGTAAAAACCCTTTCCCTGCACTATCCAAAACTAAAAAAAACTCCTTGTGGCGCTGGAGTTTAATTTAACATTTAATAAATATTTACCTTGTTTCCATTTGACCTTACATACAAACTCAACTTAACAACCCTACAGTCCCTATCTCCATACAATAACCCGGGGGACTGCCCTTTATCTGTAGATACCATGGTGACACCAAAGTCTGCATAGCAGACCAAATTAGGGGGAGAATATTGGGAAATTGCTTTTTTTTTTTCCTTTATAATTGGAAACCCATTAAAATGTTGTAACGTTGGTCCCCGGACCCCTCAAATAACCCACTCACCTTTTGGTGGTAAATGACGTTTCTCCTTTGGGTGTTGAAAGACAGTGAGTAGATCACCGAGACCTGTCCACACAGACACATGATCAGAACACTAGGCGAAAGCTGCATGGGGAAATCACTAAAAATTCTACTGTACATTTACAGGACCCTGCCATAGTTTTGGATTTTGGTCAAAACAAATATATAACTCAAAATACAGTAATAGGAAATCACCATTACTGTCTGCCACCCTAAGTGTCCTACACTAAATGCTTGTTAGTAAAAAAAATTTCGTATTTTAACTATTCATATAACCAAAGCCCCCCCCCGGTAAGGGGATGCAAATCAGCGTATACCCAGCCACTAACCATTATCCTAAGGCCCCTCTGAAGACTACCAAAAATCAACTCTAACAATCATCAGTAATGTTAAGAGTCGAGTAATATTTTTTTCGGGAACTTGAAATTGCAAGTATTGTATTAGCACTTACATTGCAGTATTAATGGTTGTGCTCAATATTGCAGTATTATGTGGGCTAAATAGGTGCCAGTAATTTATTGGGGCTCAATATTGCAGTATTGATTTTGGGCTCAATATCCAGTATTATGTGGCCCTCTAAATATGGCAGTATTATGTTTTGCTTCTTTATTGCAGTATTATGTGTGGGCTCTAAATTTGCAGTAAATATGTGGGCTCTATATTGAAGTATTAGGTTGGCCTCTATATTGCAAATATTAGATGTGGGATATAATATTGCAGAATTATGTGGGATCTATATTGCAAGTAATATGTGGATCTTATTGCCAGTATTAATGGTGGGATCTATATTGCAGTAATTACTTGGAACTATATTGCCAAATATTACGTGTGCTCTATAATTAGCAGTATTATTGGACACAAATAATACAGTATATATTGAGCCACTGTATTGGCAGTATTACAGGGACTCTATATTGCAGTATTAAGTGGGCAACTAACATTGCAGTTTTTTTTATGTGGAGCACTATAGTTGCAGTATATGTGGACTCTACATTGGAGTAATTACGAAGGCTCTATAAGCAGTAATTACGGGCTCTAATAGGCTGTTAATTATGTGGGCACTATATTGCAGTATTATGTGTACACTAATATTGCAAGTATTAATATTTAGCACAACAATTGCAGTATTACGTGGGCTCTATAATGCAGTATTATGTGGGGCTACTATATTGCAAGTATTATATAGCACTATATTGCAGTATTAACATGGGCTCTATATGCAGTATTACCGATCATGCTCTATATTGCATATTAACGTGGGGCTCTAATATGCGGTTATATGTTGGCTCTATATTGCAGTATTATGTGGACCTCTATATTGCAAGTATATATTACACTATATTGCAGTATTAACGTTGGGCCTCTAATGCAGTCTTATGTGGGGGCCGCTGTAATGGGCCCCAGTATTAACGTGAGCTCTATATATTGCATAATTACGTGAGCTCTATATTGCAGTATTTACGTTGAGCCTCTATATTTCAAATATTAACGTGGGACCTATATTGCAGTATTATATGGCCTCTAAAAATGAGTTATTTGAATACTGCAATTTTTATTTGTGCATATTGAACTGAATTATATGGGCACTGTAAGAGAGTTAATTGCCGTGGCCCTTTCCTTTGTTTGTGAAACAATATGGGAAGCATTATTTTAGGAGCTTATATGGCAAGTATTTTTCCAAGTAAATTTTTGTGCTATATTCATATGGTAATATTATTAGAACACATGTATAAGGAGTAATAAATTTTAGAAGGTAATATGGGCTATATCCATATGGCGAGTATTTCATTTGCAGAATCCTCGCGTATTTCCTGCTTTTAAATACTCGTCTAAAAACCAAAATTTAAATAAAATCCCACAGATTCTCAATAGAAAACATTCGTATTTTTTTCGTGGTCGGTTTTTTTTAGAAGTGAACATAGAACATGTTTTCATTCTTCTGGGCGTAAAGTTTCACATTCGGAATCTGTTGCCCAAAACCTCCACAGAACATGACAGGACTTGTTTATCTGACTGTAATCATCCACCCAAAAATCTTTCGAAAAAATACCCAAAAAACTGACCTAGAATCCCATAAAAACACTAGATGAAAACTGCATTATCCGATGGCGGTTTTTCAATGGTTAGAATCCGACGAGTAATTCCACTCGTCGTCTGCATGGCATAATTTTGTGTTTATAATAATATGTGATATTATGTGAACCACTGTATAGTGGAAGATTTATTTAAAGGTAATATGGATTTATTATTCACAACAGTATATATGGTTAGAAGAATTATTTTAGGGATTGTAAGGGCAGAAATATTTGTTTATTATATGGTGGATATTAATTTGGCAACTTTTTATAGTATAAATATTAAAAAGGTGTTAACTTTGAAATATTTTATCAACACACATAGGGCCACATGTATGAAAGACCTGTCTAATGTCTAAAACTCCACTTGTTGTCCTCAGCAACCAATTATGAGCCCATAGCAACCAAATCCAGAGCCCCATACAACCAATTAAGGAAGCCCATAGCAACCAATCAGAGCATAGTAACAAATTCAGAGGCTCATAGCAAACCCAATCAGCGCTCACCGGCAAACCAATCAGAGCCCCATAGCAACAATCAGACCTTCATAGCAACCATTTCAGAGCCCAAAGCAACCATTAGACCCTCATAGCAACCATATCAAGCCCCATAGCAACCAATCAGAGCTCATAGCAAACCCCAATCAGCGCTCACGGCAGACCAATCAGAGCCCCTAGCCACCAATCAGACCTCATAGCCCATCAGAGCCCATAGCAACCAATTAAGACCTCATATAGCAAACCAATCATAACCCCATTAGTCAAACAATCAGAGCCCCTAGCAAACCAATCAGAGCTCCCCTTCCTCATCCTTTTCCCGAGCTCGATATGATAATTAGAGGGGCGCTTCTGATTGTTTGCTAATGGGCAAAGTGAGTTTTTTCTGACCTAGAACAGTTTTTCATACATGTGCCCTACATCTAAGCATTATTTTAGGGACTTCAAACAAGCCAGTACATAAAGTGCAAAATTGGGAAATCCAGCCCCGAAAAAACTTTTCTTTTAATTCGTTCCATTTAAGAAGAACATGAAAAAATGAGCCAAGGAGTAACGCAACAGCGGCGACCTTTTTTTCGGTAAGTTAGTACCCTTAGTCGTGACGTATAATATAGCCACATTAAACTAATACATCTCCTTTTTAAAGTGCTAAAATAATATCACCAATACTTTAAATAAAATTTAGTGGCCATACAAATCTGTAAAAATAATATAGCTTATACCTCAAAATATCACTCCTATACATTTCAAATAATAAACCCATAAAACACAAAATAATACTGCCCATTACAATACCTAAAATAATGCCTTTTCCATGTAGTGTCTAAATTTATTAAACCTCTAAAATAATACTACCTATACTCTAGCCTCAATACTATCACCATGTAAACAAAAAATAATACTGCCAGACAATTCTTAAATACCAAATCTTATAAACTGTTGTAAATAAAAATAGCCATACAATTAAACTCTATGTGTGAGTTTTCACACAGCGTATTGCGGTGGCGTAACCTTCTCGTGCCGGCTGCAAATAACCAGCCCTGTAGAAAGTAGACGCTAGCCAGAGTGGTAACCCTTTCAACAGCGCTATGGCCCGAGCCTCCTCATAGGACGTACATTTTCCCCTGTGCCCAAAAAGAAGCGAACCTGTCCAACCCACGCTGTCTTTTTTATCATGGGGCACACTCTCAATGAGTGCATATGATTTTTACTTGGTAATTTTGCGGGGCGACGCATTGCAGTGCAATTACACACCGCAATACGCTGTGTGATCTCACCCTAAATAATACTCCTTTACAGTGTCCAAATAATAACACCATATGCTACTATTTAAGACACTATGGAAGGACATGTATGAACCAGAGAGCTGACTCGTCCGTTTCTACCTTCTGATTTTTTTACAATAGTGTAGGTATCCGACAGTAATGTATGCTAGCGTCCCTTCCACAGCACCTTTGGTCGACATGTAATGATTTTATGGTGCCAGAGCCGCCAAATATATTATGCACAATAGTAGTGTAGAAAGCCACCTGGATCAAGGAACCTGTTTTCTAACTGCAAGGGTCATAATCAGGCCTCAATTTCTGAGCTACAAAAAGCATGACACTCAGGCTCAGGTAAACCATGTCAAAAGTGCTCTACCGTTTTCCAGCGTAACGCCTGATTTGCCCGTACTGAAGCTATAAATCTATAGATTTCGTACAGTTGTAGTGCGCCCTGCCCTCCCGCACTGCCCCCCCGAGATCGGGCGCATACAAAGTGCCGCGTGCGCCCACCCTATTGTGCCTAATTTGAGAGCTCTGGCACTTAACATTGAGAGAAAAGGGCTGCGACAGTTTTTTGGCTGAAAAGACACCAAGAATACTGGCGCATCCCCATACATACATGTCACCCTTTCTAGTGTTTCCCCTCCTACAAGAAAAAATTGTAAATTAATTTGAAAACTGTTTTTTAATGGCACAGTATTATACCAAATTTGCCGCAGTTGTGGCGAACCGTACAATACCGGTACGCCATCTTTCGCCCAATCGAAAAAGTTTCGTGTCTGGAGCAAGATTAAGCCTTTTGGTTGTAATGACGGTACATAAAATCCCACTGTTTGGCTCAAAGCAAGACGGCAAAAAATGGCGGCAAATCCTTGTTTCATGGACATGTGTCTGCCCTATACGTAAAGCATATATTTAAGAATTGTAACTGGGCGGTATATTGTTGTTGGGCTATACTCCGATATGTATTTGAACAGTTTTTGGAATATTTAAAGGTTTACTAAGTCCTGTAAAAAATTAACACCTCGGGGTCCAACGATTGGAAGTGGGGCACCGCCTCGACAGTCGTAGGACATCTTGTTTAGGATAGTGTAGCAAGTCGTCAGTATGGTATGAAAGTGTCCTCCACGGCACTTTACAAACTTGTTTTTCCCATGTGAGACAGCATTTAAGCACCAAAAAAGGTTGCGCCAAAATTTTTCTCTGTCCCTCGCCGACAATGAAATCGTACGGATTAGTCTGACACCGTTTTGTCCACATTTCTTTGACCACGTTTTCAGAGATGTGGTCTAATCTAATGAAAGGTGGTTGCGACCACCTAAGAAAATTAGGTGCAGACAAAAGTGCCCAAGGAAAGTTGCGCCAGCTATTTGCTGCACTAACCATTCATATATATTGTTTCATCGGCATTCTAAGGCAGTTTTTGAATCCATGTTGGGATCCGAAATCCGCATTCCCAAAACGCTGCGTCGATCGAATCCTAAATGGATCCAACACGGATACTTTTGGCCTTGCAGCATGATCGCCCCCATTAGTTTATTATAGGCCTCCTGCTATCGTTCTTCGGACCAAAAATTTTGACCAAGAAAATCTTGAACGGATCCGAAAGGCAATCCTAGAAGACGTAGTTGAGACACACATCCGGTTGATCAAACTTATTGATGAACGCCGATGCATGTTTTTCATATTAAAAAGCAATGTAATCACATTGCTATTTTTTGGCAACCCCGCCGCCCCCAAAGACATGCATTACTCGCGCACGTAATCGTCGTAAAGTAACTGACATGTCGCTTATGTCGCCCCCCGCACGTACATAACTATCGTATTGGTACGCGTGGGGGAATGAGCGTAATCAATATTTCCCTATGAGAGCTATGGATTACCGTAATTATGGGTGCAAAATTTCCACGCTGTTAAGTAGCACATGAAAATAGAATGTATTCTGATTGTCCCTTAAAAACCTGCAGCTCAGATTTGTGTGAACCCCCTCTCCCCACACCCCCCCTGAGAAATGGAAATTCCATAGCCTGTGTCCTGTAGATCCCTCACCCCAGCAATTTGTGGACTGATTTAATTAACTGCAATTTGTTTAGATAAAAGGGGCCTTTAAGCAATGTTAAGGCCCCTTTATAGATGCAGCTCGTGCCAATAACCTGATTAACCTGTTGACCCCCACAATAAAACTTTCAATTGACACTGGCGCCCCCAGCAAGAAGCGCAGTCCCGATGAGTGCCATCTATTTGGTGTTTTAGTTACGCATCACCCTCTCAGACAATCCTGTTAATAACAACCCACCTCCCTAAAATAATTGGCAGCCAGTAAATAGATTAATGACAAGAGGCGGAAAACCTGGACAGTAAAAGACAACAGGCCCTAAACGCTCAAGTCTGTGTTTTTCATAGCAGTGGGTCAATTTTCTGATAGAGCTTGTCCCCATTTTCCCATCCTTTCCCCCCGGACCTGATCTGAAACATCTGTAAGGTGTGAATTTCTTTTCTATGCCCATTTTAATCCTTATTTATTTTTAAATAACTAATTGATGTTATTGTCCATAATGTCCTTTGTTATCATATTTTGTTTTTCATGAAAGCACTGAAAAATCATTTAAAATTAAAGTAAGCCTTTAATTCGTAAGTTCTTGGGTTGCAACGGATCCATTTCCTTGAAAGTGTTATTTTACTTTTGGTAGCTGCTTCAGAGCAGTGAGTTTTGAGTATTTTTTACGTGTTTTTTAGAATATCGTTTTTTAGTGAATCAGATTCCTTCCGGCTGATTTTCTTTTTTGATTATTGAAGAAGGTGGATGCAGCGTGTAATTTTTGGGGGGGCCCTGGAAACTGTCTTGTGGGTACGAATTTATGCTTAATCTCTACTCATGAGTTGAATAAGGTGAGCGCAAGTGGAAAATAACTCTACTCCTAAACCCATTACAGTGGCCCCCCATGTCACGTGCCTGGATTGACGTGTATGTGACACTCGCTTATTAGCCAGTACCGGCAAAAATGCGCCCCCAAAATTAGCCGTGGTGAAACATAGCCAACGACGGAAGGTACAACACGCGTGTGAACTATATACCCATAGTAAGCAAAAATGCTTTCCCCCAAAAAATTCCTATGTCATTTAGATATTTTTTAGATTTTTTTTGTTTTTTAGTGCTAGTAGAGTGCTGCTTGATGTTGATTGAGTTTGTATGTTTACTGCCACACCTTGTGCACCTAGGCCTAATTTTTTTTTTTTTTTTTTATAAATTTTGGGATGCGCAGACCCAAATATTGTATTTCTAGACAATTATTGTTTTTTCATAATATATGGTCCAAACACTGACAGCTTGAAATGCCAAGAAGCTTGCAACGAGCCAAAATTTATTTTTTGGAGCTCCTAGGAACAAATAAGGTAAATAGCGCCTCCCTTAATGTAAGTGGCACGCTGCACTGCAAACAACCGCTTTTCTTTTCCATTAAACTTACTCTACCTTCCTGCCTAACATGAGGGGGTGCCCTAGGTAGTTGGATTTTTTCACCTTTGCCTACCCTTTGAGTTTCTGGCCCCCCTGAGGAGTAAAATCAGGCAGTGTTATGTTGGCAAACCTACGTAGCATTATATAGATTACTTCTAATGGCCAGTAATTTATAATTACATATACAAGCATTCTGAGAATTTTGAGAAAAAAAATGAACCGAAATGTTATTTTTTTTTTCAAAAAGGGGAACACTATCCTTGGGGAGAAAGCACCAATACGGTGGTGTAGAGTTTTTGAAATGCCTTTTTGCAATTCAAAACGCTACACACCGTAATGGTGGGCTTTCTTCCCCAAAGGAGAATGTTTCCCCTTTCTGAGCCACTCACTGCCCTCCCTCCCAGCCAGCCTAGTATCGCTCTGCTTCTGCACAGATGAGTGGCAAAAACCTCTGAAACAGCTGTCTGTAGATTGAGTGGATACTGGCTTGGGCTAATATTCCTTTTTGCTTTCCTCGTAAAGACCCCTTCAGTGGGTCCCCAAAAGCAAACTGAGGAAAATTGTTTACATAACATCAATAGAGGGCGCCTTTGAGCTACCCAGCACCTTTCCCATAATGGGCCTTGTGATATTCAGATGCTTCAGTAGAAGGGAAAAAGGGCAATGATCAAAACTCTAGGTAAACCTACACACCGTTTGTTCTCTCCCCGAGGAGAGATTGTTTCCCCTTACTGAAAGCCACGTCATTGCCCTACCCTCCCAGCCAGCCAATATCGCTCTGCTCAGCACTGAATAATGGGCAAAAAACCACCACAACAGTGCCTGTAATGCAGAATGAAAGTTGATACTGGCCTCGGTTAAATTCCCCTTTTGCTTTATCCTCAAGACACAGTGGGTCAAAAGCAAAAGGAGGGATTTGTTACTCCAATAGAGGCACTTGAGCTTCCTCAGCTCCTTATCCCCCATAAGGCCTTGTTGATATTGCATGAATGCTATAGTAATAGGGCAAAAAGTGCAATTAAAAACCCTCAACACACCGTATGGTGCTCTCCCCGAGGAGAGATGGTTCCCCTTTCTGAGCCCACTCAATTGCCTCCAACCAGCCCAGACAGTATCGCTCCTGCGCTGCACTTGAATGAGGGGCAAAAAACTCCTGAAACAGCCTAGTATGCAGATGATGTAAACTAACTCAGCTTAATTATCCCTTTTTGCTTTCTCAAGACTCAGTAGGGGTCCAAAGCAAATTGAGGAATTTGTTTTTACAATCCAGTAGAGGGCGGCTCTATGAGCTTCTCAGCACCTTTTCCCCATAATGCCTGCCTTTTATTGTAATTGTTGCTTAATGTGCCATATTTAAAACAAGGGGGGGTCACTGGCTACCTAAACACTAAGGGGGCTCTGACTACCTTAACACAGTAGCTTAAAGGGGGGTCCCTGACTTCCTGCAACACTGACCTAAAGGAGTGTCCCCTTAAACACCCTGTAGACTACATAAAAGGAGACCCCTAGAATGTCTGTAGTACTACCTAAAGGAGACCCCCTAACTGTCCCCTGTAAACAAGTAACCTAAAGGTAGACCCCTAACTGCCTGTATAGTACCTAAAGGGGGTTCCCTTAACTGCTTGGCAGGCCTATTAAATGGGGACCCCTAACTACTCAGCTTACCTTACTAGGGGAGAACCACCTACCTAACAGCCTAACTAATTGGGACTCACCAACACCTAACCTACAGCCTAACTATACTGGGTCCACCAACCTAACTGTAGCCTAACAAACTTGCATAAACCTGGGACTGCTTATCTACCTGGGGGCCTAATTACCCTACCCACATACGGCTAGGTAAAACCCACCCAACCTACCCTGGGGCTGGCCCTAGCAAACTTATCCAGCCGTGGGTCCCACCTAACCTACCTAAATAGGGCTATCCCTAGTTACCTGTGGTGCCATCTCCCCCAACACCCTCCCCCCCTTAGGATACTAGGCCTTGTACCACGCTCCTCTCACCCCTGGTTATTTTGTACATAGGTGGGAATATGTAAAGAAATGCGGGAAAATTGTAGGATGTTCCCATAAATATTTTTTTGTGTAATTTTCTGCAGGAATGAGTTGGGTGTCCGGGACACAGTCATACATGGCGGTTGTGGAACAGATGCAAAAAAAGGGAAATCGGAACGACTCATGAGAAAAGAACGACTCAGAAAACGTCCCCTGGTTGAGTCCCTGAAACACAAGGGTTTTATTTTTTAATATTGTAATGTTGGATGGTGACCTTAGCAGGTGTCCTGAACCTCTAGTGTGGTCTCCCTATATGGCGGTGTTGTAGGTGTATACCTGAGCTGGGTCTGAAATCTCTTATGTGGTCCTCTAATATGGTGTGTTTGTAAGATTATACTGAGCTGGAGTCCTGACTCTATGTGGTCCTCTAATGGTGGGTGTTGTGTTTGGTTATACCTGAGCTGGTGTCCACTGAACCACTATGTGGTCTCTATATGGCGGGTGTTTTGTAGGTTATACCTGAGCTGGTGTCTGACCTCTATGTTTGGTCTCTATAATGGCGGTGTTTGTAGGTTATACTGAGCTGGTTGTCCCTGAACCCTCTGAGTCCTCCATAGGCCAGTGGGTATGTATGTTATACCTGAGCTGGTGTCTGAACCGCAATGTGGTCCCTCTATATGGTTTTTTTGTAAGTTTCAGATTGGCGCGGGTAAATAGTTGGCAGCGCACATGTGTCCCTGATATTGTAAGTAGTGAGGGAACACCTGCACCCTAGTGATAGGAGTCTCACCTTTTTACTTTCTTGCTGTGTGTTTTATTTTAATAAGGTGGTGAGGGCGTTACCAAGGTAACGTGTGCGTGGAAATTGAATGTTGGTGGGAGGGGGAATATTTGTAATTGGGGTGAGGGGGATATTTGTATGTGGGTGCGGGGGGATATTGATTGAGCATACTTAGCCTGTGTGGTCCCTATGATATGTTAGACCTTGCAAATGTGTAACTACATTTGTTACTATACAATCCAGTTCTGTTTTGCACACTGTTAATAATGTGGTAAAAATGGGCGCATTTATGTCTGAGAGCCCGCCGGTAAAATTTTTAATGTAGCAGATAAGGGGTTGGGCCCCCGAGACTCATTTCCCCCCTGTGGGCCCCAGACCCCCCCAGTCCGACACTGTACACGCCCCCTTCTGAGCACACAGAGCAGAGCTGAAGAGCTAGATGCAGAAGGTATGAGGATGAGAATGATGCAAAAACCCCTTTTAAGGAGATGAGTCTCGGAATTAAGTAACTAGCAATTGGGGACTAATAGAAAAAGCAGGAAAATCGTAAATATCAGGGAGGTGTTTTTATGTTGGGGAATAGAAAAGAGAGGGGTATGACAGGATAATAAAATTTACAACAGCAATTTAAGGCCTACTAAACATTCCCACCATAGACCCCATTCCATTTCAACTTGGGACAGGTATAAGAGCCTCCTTAATGGATTATAACTCATTGTGGCCATAAAAACACTAAAAGAAGATAGCCTAAAAATATGGGGATGAAGCTTTTCCTGCCACTAAAAAATATAGCATAGAATAATCAGTCATAGACAAAAGAATAAATTTATTACAGTTCCCTAAGGGTGCGTTTACTTGGCAAAGACCAAATACCGGTCGAATTTACCGACTAGTCTTTTGTCTGTTTTTTGTCACGTAGGGCACGGGTGTCAAACACAAGCCCGCCATCCGTACCCCCCGGCCCTTGTGTTGTCGCGGCCCTCCAAACTCTTCCTGACCTCTGCACGCAAGTTTTTAAAACCATGGGCCGCGCGGAGTCAGCTTGCTTTCTTACAGGTAGAAGGCCCCTGTATGTAGAGCGCTCACTGAGCACTGTACATACACCTCAGAATCGCAGGGGTGGAACGCACAGCTCTCACCATGCCCCCTGTGACGCATGGTGAGAGCCGGCAGCCCAGGAGATCCCGGGACCTGCGTGACGGCGCCCGCCGCTTACACCGTACACCAGCTCCCAGACCTCCCCCACCTGCACGGACCACGAGAGGTAATTTAAACCCTTTTTTTTTATTTTAGATTCATTACTGCGGTGGCATCTCCCTTTTCTACGGGGGGGTGGGGGCTATATGGGGGGAAACTCCCCTGGCTACGGGGGCAAATAGGGGGGCCATTTTAACCTGGCTACTTTGGGACCTTTTGGGGGGCATCCCCCTGCTATGGGGGACGTTGTTTTGCCCTTTTTTTTAAAGAGGGTTTGAAAAAACCACCGAAAACCCTTTCCCTGAAAAAACCCGACCAATAACCTTGCCCCCCCGGGGGAAAACCCCCCAAAAAGGGTTTTTTGGGGGAAAGGATAACTAAAGACGGGAAACCCATTTTTTTAACCATTTTCCCTTTTTTAACCGTGAAAAAAACACTTTTTAAAAATGTGAAAATTTGTGAAAAAAACATAAAAAATATTTTGGAACATTTCAGAAAGATTTAAACAAAAGAAAGAAAGTAGGGGGGTGGGTGCCCCCCCCAAACCTTCCCCTTTATTTTAAGCAAAAAGAAAAATTTAAAATAGCAATTAAAACCCCCGGAATTATCACAGGTAGCTAAAACTTTTTTACATTTAAAAAGGGATTTTCATAATCAGTGCCCATTTTTCCAGCCAGGGAAAAAAGGGAAACCTCCAGTTTTTCCCCAAAGGAAGGGGAATGGCTGTTTTGATGATTTTTGGTTTGGGCAGAATAGAAGCACAGTTTTATTTTTCGAACTTCCCCCAACTTTTGAAAGTGGGCCCCGGGGGAAATTTTTTCACCCCCCACTGGCCGTCGCCAGAATTTTTTTTTTATAATGAAATTTTTTAAAGAAAAAATAAAATCCAAATACCCCTCCAATTTTTCCAAATTTTTTTAAAAAGGGGAAAACACCAGGTAAAAAAAAATTTTTAACAATGACTTCCGACATTTACACAGGCTTTCCAAGCTATATTAACAGACCCCCATATAGTTTTGTCCAATATCGTTTTGGAGTCCAAAAGGGAAACCCCCATTTCCCCGGGGGAAACCCTAGGGGTGGCAGTCCATGAAAGGGCCGAAAAACAGAAACTCAAATCCCCAAAAGCATAATCCGAGCACTTTTTTAT
>JAODAL010053391.1:0-25323 GCA_025379985.1 Phyllomedusa bahiana | reverse complement strand
TAAAAACATTTCCCACTTTCTGAACAAAAAAAGGCTTTTTTCCCTGTGTGACTTCTTCATGACAATAGTTTCTTTTTTTAGTGTAAAAGTTTTTCCCACATTCTGAAAAAGAAAAAGGTTTTTCCTGTGGGGACTTCTCTCTGTACAATAGATTTTTTTTTTGTGTAAAAGATTTCCCCACTTCGGGAACATAAAAAGGGGCCCCTTCTCTCCTGTGTGACTTTTCATGTATAACAGAGCGATCTGCCTGTAAAACTTTTCCCCAAATTTCAAAACATAAAAAAGGGCTTTTCCTGTGTAAAACTTTGTGTCTAACAAAGGGGTTGTTTCTTTGTAAACTTTCCCCACATTCTGAACATGAAAAAAGTTCTCACCTGTGTGAATTCTTCGTGTGGCAACTGGGTTGAACGTCTTGTAAACCATTTTCCCCACAATGCCCCACATAAAAACTTTTTCTCTCTTTAGGGCCCCTGTACCTGTGATAACCCCCAGTGATGGGTCAGAAGAGGGTTCAGCATGTTGGGGGTTATATAACAGGTCTGAACCCCTGAAAACCTCAGTGGGGGGGTCAATAGGTTCCTCATCTTTGGGGATTTTACGAAGGTCGCATTCTGTTAAGCTTCTGTTTTGGTTCAGGATGGTTCTTCATGATTGGGGGGATTATTTAAAGGGTCTGTGTGGAATCCTGGATGTACTTAAGGGTCTGGGGTTTTTCTTCTGAAGAGTGCTGCTGAGATTTTATTTAAAATTAAGTGATGCACGCATTTCCTTCAAACACTTACGGTATTCTGTTTAAATGAACACATTTGGTGGGAAACTCATGAATTTTTTAAATAAGTTTTTTAACAAAGCCAAAGATGGACCCAGCCGCCCCAAATTTGACACTTTATTTCCCGAATCCGTAGTTTCTTTGAATTCCCTGTCGCGCAGGCTTGCAAGTATGTAAGGTGTGATGGCTGTGTCTGCACCGCCCTTGTTATGAGTATAGGGAAATTTTAAGAAACAACAGAAAAAACGTTCTGCATATGGGCCTTGGGCAGACACTTTTGCTAATGTTATTGCAAATAGGGGCCCGGAGAGAAAGATGTCACTATACCTTGCTAACTTATGTTATGGGCCCCCAGAGCAGACAGATGTCATACCCCCTTGAAAACCCCCTATTTTGTTTGGCCCCAAAACCCAGTGGAGCACCGCACCTTACTAACCCTGTGTTTTTAGGGCCCCAAAGCAGACAGATGTTACTGCACCTCGCTAAACCATCAGTGTGGGGGGCCATGCAGCAAAAGGGGAGTCACTGTCCTCTCTAACCCTAGGGTTTTTTGGGGCCCCAGAGCGACGGATGTCCTGCACCCTGTTAACCCCTTTCTGTGTAGGGGGCCCCCGGAGCAGACGGATATAGGCCCTTGCTAACCCTACTGTTAGGGCCCAAGCAGAGGGTACCTTGCACCTCTGCTCCCCCTTTTTAGGGGGAAAAAATGCCTGGGTCCCTTGGGGGGGGGCCCAGACGGACGTTTCAGGGGGGGCCACCTTCTGTTTAAACCAAGATGCATTAGCAAAAAAAGCTTCCGTTTTCCTGGCAATATCAGAATTGAACCTCTGCTGATGGGAAGAGAGTTGTTTTTTTTGAGTCACGTTTTCTGCTTCAATGAGTGGATATTGGCGTGTCAGGTCAGAAATATCAGAGAATAAAACCCCTGAAACCTTTTGCGGGAAAACCCCCAAAAAAGCTGGTGAAAGCAACGTTGTGGTCCGGGAAAGGTTTTATGGGTCACTCATCAATGTGAAAGGTGCTCTCTCCTTATTTGGATGTGAATCCAGCCTTGCACATCACGGAAAGAGAAATCACAGGATGAAATTGAACACATAATGTGGCATAGACGAAACCACTAAATTACACCAAATATCACGGGACGAAAAAAACCTGACTATAAAAAGACACAGAGACAGGGAAAAGGGAACTGTCCCATAGAGATGAAACATAACATTTACTAATAAATAATAATAATAGTTAAAATTTTATATTTAATGATCATTATTCTAATCTACCCTAACCCACAATCCGTGCCTCAAGTGGAGCACTCGCTCTGAAAGGGGTGACCCAACACTGGAACACAAGCCCTATAGAGACCAAAAATCCTATATGGAAAAATGTAAATAATAAGATACAATGTCAATATGCAAATAATGGCATCATCAACAAATTTGTGCGTATTACAGTAAAGTTCAACCTAAAATGTGGCCTGCAAATGGCGGGATTTATCAGGAAAAAGGTTTTTTTGGACAAATGTACCAAATGCAGAGTAAAATATGTTATAAAACCAATTGGCCACAAATTCTCCAATTCAATATTGAGTAATGACGGGAAAGGGAAAAATAAAAAAGCTTGCAAAAAAAAGGGGTCACACTTTTTAGTTATGGGGAAATGAAACTCCCCTTGTGTCTTATTTGTAAAAAAATAGGTTCCTTTTTTGTAAAAGTACACCCTAAAGTAGACAGCTAAGAATATAAAGTGATATTAAGAGCACCAGTAATTTGGGTGATTATACTCAAAAAACCAAAAATAGCCAAAAGTGCCGCCCCTTAATGAGGGCTGTCCGTAAGGCTTGTGGTTAAAATGAAAGGTGGGCCCTATTTTTGACATCATGAAACCCATACATAGTGAGTTTCACCGGGACGTAGGATCTTCCCGCAAGAGAATGGGAATATCACACAGCTAGAAATGTCTGAAATTTGGGGTTGAAGGTCATGCCAAGATTTAGTTACTATCAAGGAGGAGGTGGATTCTCGGGATCATCACAAGCAGTGGTATAAAAAACGTCAGGGTGTGGAGTTAAGTAGCCCCCGGTTTTTCACCAGAGCCACCGAAAAGCGGGCTGGATTTGCGCGGCGGGGGACCAAGTCGCTGTCCGAGGTGACTGGCTTGTGGTGGTGGCCGGGGAAATGAGCGTGGGCAGAACAAAGGGGGGATGCGGATTTTTAAAAGGGCGGGAAATTTTTGGTAGGAAAGGAAGGTCTGGTACAGGAACTACAATCATCAAAAACCTCTCCACTAAATCCTAAAAAAACCCCAACAAACTGGCAGGGAAAACCAGGGGTGGTGATAATAAATTTAAAAATCAAATGAGCCGCCGTGGTGCCCTAGCGAAGGGGTCCAGCCCCAAACCCCAGAGCAGAGGAAAGAGCGGAGCAGGGACAGGGGTGCAGGTACACGGGAGACAAGATCAGGGGGTAAAAAAGCCAGGAGATGGACCGCAGCCGAGACGTGACAAGAAATACTCGGCCCTAATTCCTCAGACCCCAATTTGGCCTGTGTGGGGGCCCCTTGGTGGGCTGGCTCTATGGCCTTCAAGCAGCTGTGGGATGCAGTGGGCTCCAGTCCCGGAAACCTACCGGGGACTTATGGATTTCTTCTCCCCCTGTTTCGCTGCTGTAGTGTGCACACCGGTCTCGCTGGAGAGGGATGATGGGATTCACTGTGTGTTTTCTCATTACTTTACTCCTTACAGTGAAAACCCCTGCCTGTGTGACTGCAGTTAAAATCCTTGTTTTAACGCGTAACGTATAGGGGCGCCCGGATTCGCTCTAATCATATCACTTTTATCAATAAACCTGGATTGATAGATTCTGGGCCCCAACCTTGTCTGACAATCAGGTCTGTCCTTGCCCATACTCTGGCCCTTCAATACCAATGGGGCAGCACTTTAAACCAGGGACATCATCGGTTGTGACAAACCTCATCGGTATTAAGTCATCATGGAAAAAGTGCACATTCCGGTTCATGGACGGGAAGATGAGGTTGTACGGCCAAACGGCTGCGTCACCAGGTCTCCATGTTTTGAGCATCTCTGGAAGTGGTGGAATAGCGAGCGAGGGGTTTTCCCTCAGAATCTGTAATAAAAGGTTTCCAGGACCTTGTTGGATTCCCCAAATTTAAAATAAGAATTTGGCTTTTTCATGGAAAAAATGGGCCCCAAAAGAAGTGGCCCGAGGCAGATCCCCAAATCCCGCTCAGAAAACATGCAATTAAAGTCCCCTTTATATAGAAAGGGAAAAATTCCTCTCAGCTTTATTTCCCCCTTCACAAATTCTGGGCCCTTTAAAGGGGAAATGGATTTTCCTTTTTTCCTCCAGAACTCTATTATGTGACCCCCGGGCTGTGGGGCCAAAGTGGATCTACTAAGTGTCTCGATCCGGCTGTCAGTGCAGATGTTATTACAGCAGGTGAACCCCCCAACCGGACCCTAACCCTCATGTAAGGCGGATCATAGAAAAGCCGGAGAGAAAGTCACCTCCCCAGGCCCCCGCACCAGGGATAAACACAGGATCCCTGAGAAACCTCTGAATTCCCCTTTCTCTCCCGTGGTACATCTTCGGATCTCCCCCTTCACGTCATCTCCTCGGTATCGCTCTATCTTCTCTTTTCGCCCCAAATTTAGTATCAGTCAGATCTTCACCCCGATGTGCATATGGAAAAAATTCAGTCAGCAGACAATAAAAACGGACCCCCCCAAATATCTAGGAGTCCATCTGTGACGCAGGGGTCCACATCCCCTATTCAGATTGTGTATAGGATCTCTCTGAGGATTCCCCGGGAGTCTTTTCTTCTGCTTTCATCCTCAAACCTTAAAAATCCCAAAAGATTTTCCCCCCCAAAAAAGACAAAAACCGTGAAAATAAGAGCAGGTTTTCCATTCTGGTCTATTTAGAGGAGATTAGCTCCCCTCTACCGATGATTCTTGGGCATTTCCCTCTGGGGCGTCCCGGGAAAACAGAGGCGGGGGGACATCTCTCGTGGATTTCTCCTACTTATCCATCTTTAGAGCGCAACAGTGATGGGACAGAGCTGGGTTATCCCGTCTATTTCTTTAATGTCTCAAACCCCTTTAATTCGAGGAGAGGGGAGTTTGTCACCCCCGCTGTGTTTTCTCCCCTCACCTTGGATGTAGCGGCGGTGATCCTCCATCTGACCCTCCTGGTAAGATCCCTGTGTCCCCTTTTTGTCTCCCACTCCTCCATGGAGGGCATAGACAGCGACATCCTGACACCCTTTTAGGAACCCCGATAACCACAAGGCTCTTTTTCCCCCGCCCACTTTCCCTGGTATGTATAATGTCCCAGCATTCCCCTCATCTTCTTCATTCCCCCCCCAGACCCTCATTCCGTTTTGTTAAAGTCCAGCATTCCCCCCACTCTCATCATCACCCGGCCTCCCCCTGTGTTTTGTATAATGTCCCAGCATTCCCCTCACCTCTCATGACCAGACCTATCCCGTGGTTTATTTATGTCCCAGCATTCCCCTTTCCCCTCTTTTTCCGAGCCAAAATCCCCTGTGTTATGTATAATGTTTCCAAAAATTTCCCATCACCTCTCATATCCCAGCCCTCATCACCCGTGTTATGTTAATGTCCCGCATTCCCTCACCTCTTTCATCCAGACCCCCTCATCCCTTGTGTTTTATGTCCCCGCATTCCCCTAAACCCCCTCATCTCCAGACCCATATCCCGTGTTATGTTAAGTCCCGCACTCCCTCACCTCTCATCATCCAGACCCATACCCTGGTTATGTTAATTCCGCATTTTCCCCCACCTCCCATCATCCCCGACCATCATCCCCTGTGTTTTGTATTTAAAGTCCCAGATTCACCTCCCCGTTTTCACCCGACCCATCATCCCCCGGTTATTATTAAATTCCAGCTTTCCCCCCCACCTCCCCTCATCCGACCCTTCATCCCTGTGTTTGATAATTCCCAGCATTCCCCCCACCTCTATCATCCACCCCCATCCCCTCCCCTGTGTTATGTATAATTCCCAGCTTCCCCTCACTCTCCCGTCAGCAGCAGTGATCCTGGTGGTGGTTTAGGTCTTCGTTCAGTGAATGAGGTGGGGCTCGGGGGTCGGGGCTGCTCGTTCCCCCTGACACACGGGGGCCCACACTCACCGAGATTTTCACTACTGTGTAACCTGTGTATGGGAGACATATCACTACATGATTCTAAAAAACCCCTCACCTTTCCCATATTCCCCCTGTTACTGATAGGAGAAGAGGAGGTCATGTGAGACTCTCACCTCTCCCGTTACCCAAATAGATGATTCCAGGGGAGGTCTAATATCCCGGGGGCCCCGGGGCCCCCTCCTTGTCCATCCCTTTGGGGAGTCATTGATGAAAAGGGCCTGTCTTTACTGTGAAGGGGGCCTGGGGCCCCGAGGAACCTGAAAAAGACGAGGGGATTGAGAGCAAAATCCCTCTATATACACCTTTATTCTGTAGATATTATTTTATGCGACAAAAAACCTACCCCTTTTTTTCTCCCTTTAGGTCGGCCTTTGGGAAATTTCCCCATTTTTTGCTTCCATAAATTGCTGGTTTTTACAAGTAGTATTTGTGGATTGACCCCCCATCATTTGTGAAATGTTATCAGATGACACCATTCTTACTGAGGTTGAAGAAGAATGTAAAGCTGGTACGTTACACATAAAGTGTGACGGCAATAACACCAACTGTGCGGTGCTGCTTGTATCAGCTCTGGGCAGAGTTTTCTTCTTTCAGCTGAGAGATGCAATTTGTGGTCTATTCTTTTCCTTTTTTTGGGTTTGGTGTCTTTGGAAAAGTACTTGATGTAGAAGCACACCCCCCACCTGCTCCTTCTAACCATCCCGCAGGCTCTCCCCTCGAAATCCTTGACCAAAAGTTGAACATTCTGCAGATTGTTAAGTGGTGGAAATATAGTGGGGAGTGCATCGGGCAGGAGCCTGTGGGCTACTCAGGGATCATAGGTTTTGACTCAAAGTGTTTTCGAACAAAGTCTATGTTTTCCCCCTTTTTTTGCCTTGTAAAATTTTCGTAACCCCTCTCCACAATTTGGAAAATGTTTTGTGCCGCATAACCCTTTTGATTTTTAGGGTTTTTTGGGGAAAACGTCATCCTTATGTTTTTTCTGTTTTTTTCCCATTTGCACACACCCCTTTTTTAACATGAAGGGATATGGGATTGGAATCGAAAAAAAAAATTTCTAAAATAAAAAAACAAAGTAAACCTATGTTATTTAAATTTTTTCTTTTCAAATCAGTCGCTCGTAAGGTGGTTATCATTATAGTCGTGTAGAAGAGGTTTTTTTTAAAAAAAAAAGGGCTGAAAAACCCTTGGGGTGACCTCACACTGCTTATTGCATTGTGTATAGTACGTGGCGGGGGTTTTTGAACCACGCGATGTTTGAAGAATTCTTTTTTCACTATGGGCCCATGTATGAAAAATGTAAAAATCTCTAAACCACTTTGGTTTCCCCCTAGCAACCAATCAGGTGGACGCACATTTTCCCGAGCCCTATATGCAATGAAAAGTGTGCGCTAATTGTTTATATGGACAAGAAAGGGAGTTTTAGACCTTTTATTTTCCTTTTTATGTGGCCCTATATGTGGTTGAGCGTGTATATGTATATTTTTATATATATATAAAATTTATATATTTTATTTTATACAAATACATATAACAAATACAATAAATATTTCACCTTTTTACGGTTTCTATTGTTCTTCAACGATATGTAATGCCACACCACACAGACTAAATTCTTTAGTTTATATTATATTTTTAAAAATATTTATATATATATTTTATATTTTAAAATTTATATATATTTATATTGTAACACCCCTTCATACCTTGGCCACCCTCTTGGCCCGGCCCGGGGGTTTATTCAGCTCTGGGTCGCCCCCTCTTTTGTTTGGGGAATGGCCACAGACACTGGGCTCCCGTTTAACACGGCCTCAGCCAGTTTTATTGAGGCAAGGGAAAAAACAAAAAATAAAAACCTCAGGCGTTGGCCCCCGATAATCACGTTAGTCCCCCTTAGCCGTGGACTTTGGACCTAGCGTCAGTACCACCCAAAGCTTTCACTTGCCAGTATCCAATGGCACCGGCTTCTCCTAAGCCTCTGGGGGCCAGAGCCTCTGTCTCCAGCTCCTTTGCTGCTCCACACTCTGGTAGCAGACCACGCCCCCCTGATCACCTGCAGAGACAGGCTTTTTATATGCCTGGTAAATCCTGGAACCGAACCTGGACTGGAACGTGGGGACGGCCTCCCACCCAACGCTGTGACCGTCCCGGGAAAGGCAACCCATCAAAAGCCGCATAGCAGCCACACTAGATACACGTCAGTAACCTATGGTTACTGACGCCAAATGGTTGCCTTCCCCCACCGAATCCAGGATTTCGGTGGCACGTCGGCAGCAGATCTCCTGCTGTTCGCCACCTAGTGGCAGAATCCTGCGACCGTCTGAGGTCGGTCGGCCACATACCCCCCCCCGTTTGATAAAGGCCGCAGGTCTTTCTCACCTTTGAACAACCTTTCCTCCGGGGTCAAAACACTCCCCACAGTGGGAGCCATCTCACCCCAAATTCCTGGTGAATCTTCATTTGTCAGGGGCGCACCACATTTTCCTTTGGAGACCTTTCCATACCGTTTTTGTCACCGACTTGTAGCTCTGGGTCTAAAATACCACCATAAGAGCCAAAATTCTCCCCATCACAATGACTCTGATCCTCATTTACCAACTCCTGACCTGTGATGTCAGTTACACTTACTAAAGGTGACCCAAACCATACATGCCCTGTAATGAAGATGTCACCACATTCTGTATGCAAGCTAGCATTGCAAAGGTCTCCACTGACAACCTCTAGGGAAGCTCGGTCATGTATATTGCCAGGTACTTTAATAATGTCTGAGGACTCCTTCATCCTCACCTGCATCTCACTAGGGTTTAAGCACACCTTCTCCTCTGCTGTGTCTAGCAACTCACTTAACACATCACCCTGGTGAGATACTTCCTAAAACATCTCCTGTTACCCATCACCCTGGTAGACCTCTTAGCATCCGTCAGGACTATTCCTGTGTCTGGCCCACTATCAAATGTGCCCAACCCACCAGAGTCAACACCAGAACCCTGTACACTGTCTACGGACTTCTCTATTACTTGGGTATCGCTGCTAGCAACAAACATCTGAGAGGTGTTCACCCTCTCAGAAAGTTTACAGTGAACATGCTCAGTAACATCACCCACCTCATCACCTATGTCAGGATTTGCCTGCTCAGACCGGGCAGACAGAGCACATCTCTTAGAACGCTGTTCAGACATTACTGCAGTAACATATGGAGACATTTCCTCCACATCCCCTGTAACTCTCTCAAAGGAAGAAATCTCAGTATACCTGCTAGTTACCTCTGGGGCACTGCTGACAACTACTACACATAGGAAACCTTGCCATTTACCTCAGTTTCCTCACTGGGGATTTCCTTACATCTGAGGGGTCAAACACACTGACCTGTCCCTCACTAGCGCTTGAGCCTGCATCCCCCTCCTCTGGGTATAGCGGCTCACATTTTCCCTCACTACCATCACTGCAGTCTCTCTGACCACTGCAGTAAAAGCTACTACATATATAGCCACCACTGGGGCATGTGACTTCAGGTGCACTACCGGTCTCAGCACGATCTTGCTCTTCAATCCATGCAGGGTCACAATATGGATTTTCATCACAGATCCCCTTCTCTGTAATACACTGATCAGGACTGCACACAAAATCTGCCTTGGCACACGTTTCATTTAAACAGGATTTTCCATCACTCCCATCTGAGTAATCACCAACATTACACTGTAGCACTGACACACTACAGCGTCCACTCCACCACTGAAATGGAGACTCTTCACAGAGGGTTTTGTCACTAACTAGCACACTCACACTCCTAGTCTCCTCATACATAGCAGCAGAACCCTCATTTCCAGGGTTTGACTTCCCCCTTCCAGGCAATGCACCAGCCGTGCTCATCCCAGGCAACTCCATCACCTTTTCCCCACCAGCAGAGCGCACCTGATTGCTACTGGCAACCACATCAGCTCTATGGGGAACTGTATTGGCAGCACCAGTCTCAGAATTGCTATCAATCCCCAGACACAACGCACCTGCACACATTGTGCTATTACCAGCCACAACCTCTAGGGGCCCACCTGCAACTTGCACGTTATCATCCCGTACACACAGTGCGCTGGGGTCATGGGTACAGACATTTACGGACTGGAAACCAGACGCTTCACACACCGCTGCCTGGCACTCATACTCACAAGTTTTTTCAGCAGGAGATGCAGAGGGAACCTGGTTGCTACCGGCAACCGCAGTAGATCCACCTAAAACTGTAGTGGTAACCCATTTCTCCAGATGGTCATCCACCACAAAACACACATCCTCTGCACTGTTAACCCCGATCTCTAGGGGCATACTTGAGCCTGTCTGCTCTATAGCTGGGGCTGGGATTTCCGCAGAAGCTAATTCACACTCTGCATTAACTTTAAACATAGCCCTGACAGCCATGATCTCCAGGGGCAGACCTGAGCTGCTTTCCTCTACTGTTTTAGCATTTTTAGAAGCAGATTCACACATTGCAGTAACTAATGCTAGCTCTGTGACCCCACCAATAGGTCCCTGCTCCAGCTGGGGGAAATAGCTATTGGTTACAGGTACATTTAACCCATTATTAGCATTTTCAATAGGCATCATTGCATATATGTCATAACCATCAGACTCTGCAAGTCCACTGCTCTTAGGACTCTTCTGGCTTGTCAGCATATTTGGGCCTCTGTCTAGCCCAACCAAGTCCTCATTTAGATCATGCACAGTCCCACAGCACATCACCAACCCCACTGGAGCAGTCTTACCAGATTTGATGTCTGGGCTCAGTCTGGATTTCTGCTGCTGACTGTCCATGTCAGCCTGGGGTGGGGCTCCATTCACCTGAAGCTCCAGGGCCTGCAGCTGTGGCCTCCTCCTGAGAGGGCAGTCAGGAGCACATCTCTCCACTTTGTGGCATCTCCAACAAGGCTCCCTCTGCTGGACAGTGGAAGCAGGCTCTTGCTGATCCAGATGGTTGCCCCTGGCAACAGGGGCACGCAGGTCCCTTAGCAACACCATCTCTCTTGAGGTGGACCCCTTCTTGGATGAACGATACGGCCTCCTCGCCACGGGACATCCCCTCATGCACATGTTCCACTGTAGGCATACATCACACCATCATGCTTGGTTACGCTTGCCATCCGTCTTTTCCTGCTTGGACTCAGCACCTCCAGCCTGCAAGACTGCTTGTATTGTGGTGAGTCCACCTTTCTCAGACTGTGGAATTGGGTTCAGAATGGCTTTTAACCCCTCATGGTCTGCCTTCAACTTTGCTTGGAGCTTCTCATTCTCCTTTCTCATGGTTGCAGTCAGCTGCTCAGACTCCTTCATAGACTGCCTCAGCTGGGCAAGGAGTTCCTCCATGGCAAAACAAAATTTTCAGGCCAGCAACACAGTCTTTTAGACAGCACAGTCTCTACATGCAGGTTTGTCCTCCTCTCTCCACTGAGAGGACACAGTCTCTCACCCCACAGAACTCAGCCTTTTTGCGGGTGTGTCTCCTTTAGCAGCACTGCTTCACAATAAGGCCTCCGCCCCTTTAAATCTTGCTGCAGAAGACTTTTGCACTTGTACCACTTCAGGCACAACTTCGTGCCAACACTGCGCCAATTCAGTTGTGCCAATTATGCCCACGGCATCCTCCACCATATGTAACACCTTACATACCTTCGGCCACCATCTTGGCCCGGCCCGGGGGTCATTCAGCTCTGGGATCGCCGTCTTTTGTAGGCGGAATGGCACACAGACACTGGGCTCCAGTTTAACACTGGCCTCAGCCAGTTTTATTGAGGCACATGCAAACAAACAAAACAAATAAAAAACCTCAGGCCGTCTGGCCACTGACTAATCACGTTAGTCCCTCTCTAGCCGTGGACTGGACCTAGCGTCCAGTACCACCAACGCATACACTTGCCAGTATCCAATGGCACCGGCTTCTCCTAAGCCTCTGGGGGCCAGAGCCTCTGTCTCCAGCTCCTTTGCTGCTCCACACTCTGGTAGCAGACCACGCCCCCCGATCACCTGCAGAGACAGGCTTTTTATATGCCTGGTAAATCCTGGAACCGAACCTGGCCTGGAACGTGGGGACGGCCTCCCACCCAACGCTGTGACCGTCCCGGGAAAGGCAACCCATCAAAAGCCGCATAGCAGCCACACTAGATACACATGTCAGTAACCTATGGTTACTGACGCCAAATGGTTGCCTTCCCCCACCGAATCCAGGATTTCGGTGGCACGTCGACAGCAGGAGATCTGCTGCCGTTCGCCACCTAGTGGCAGAATCCTGCGACCGTCTGAGGTCGGTCGGCCACAATATATATATATATAGAGAGAGAGAGAGAGAGAGATAGAGATAGATCGATATAGAGAGATAGATCGATATAGAGAGATAGATCGCTATAGAGAGATAGATAGATAGATATAGAGAGATAGATAGAGAGAGATAGATATAGAGAGAGAGATAGATATAGAGAGAGAGATAGGATATAAAAGAAAAAAACACAAAGGGGGCGCACAATAGTGAAGATGGTAAAAAATAGAGAACAATTGAAAAGGAGGTAGATGTGCTTACCTTCTGAGGTTGCGCTCTTATTATAGAGGCACAACTCTCATATGCGCTTGCAGGGCTTTGTGGTGCCGTAGCCCTTATCACGGCGGCCGCTGGTCTCGTGGATTCCGATGTTCAGATGAACGCCGGATAGATGCAAATACAAAAATGGCGGACCCGGCGCACGTGGAATTAGAAAAAAAGCCAAGGTTCTGACTTATAGGAAGATGTCTTTAATTCTTAAAAGATGCAGGGGTAGTAGACCCTCGCACAATTAAAATCTCAGGACAATAAAAACCCGAAGCGTTTCCTGCCGTATACCGGCACTTTCTCAAGGGTAATGCCGTAATAAAAGTTACTAGGATATTTAAATGAAATGATATTTTTGTATAGGTCGACTGAAACGTCAATCAGCATATCAAAGGATCCGACTAGTTGAATGAACTGTCAATCAAGATCATCAGTGACAGACTTCAAAAGAGAGGAGATAGTTCGTGTCGGTATACGATTGGAAGAGCGGTACATCAATCAACAATACGGGTGTTAGTCTTTCCCAGCCTTGGAAATCTCAGAGGAGAGTTCGCTACGGCAAGTGAATAGACGCCGGAATGTTTAGCTTACATTTTACATTTGGCATACATTTTTACATTTTACAAATATTTTGAAAATGATAATAAAAAATTACAAGAATCTGTTTCCTGAAAAGTATAAAGAATGTAGAGTGTGTTATTTATTAAAAACTAATTGAGATAATAGTGTGATGTGTATTACTTATTAAAACATGATAAAACTTAAATATATACTGTGTGGTGTTGACCCTGGGAAAAAGCTCATATGGGATAGTGTTTCCTTTGAAGCGCTGTGTAATTGAGTTGACTGCTTTATTTGAGCCAATCAGATTCCAGGCGGGTGTTACGAACCGGCCAATAGAAGGAAGAGCTACTCTCTATGTAAAATTACATGTGAAAATGTTAGGGGCGCTCTGCTAAGATCACTGGGTATAGAACTGAAATGGCCAATCAGAGAAGAGCGGGTATTCTGAATTGGCCAATGATAGGGAGAGCTACTCTCTATGCAAAAATACATGTGAAAGTGTCAGGGGCGCTCTGCTAAGATCACTGGGTATAGAACTGAAATGGCCAATCAGAGAAGAGCGGGGCCAATGGTAGGGAGAGCTACTCTCTATGAGAAAATGAATGGGAAAATGTTAGGGGCGCTTTACTGAGATAGCTAAGTAGGAGCTGTGATAGCCTATCAGAGAAAAGGGGGTATTATAAACTGGCCAATAGTATGGAGAGCTGCTCTCTATGGGAAAAATGACTGAGAGAATGCTAGGGGCACCTAGCTGGATAAACTGGATGTAATGCTAAGGTAGACAATCGGACAAAAGCAGATATTACATATTGGCAAATAATAAAGAGACCTACTCTCTGTGGAAAAAGGAAATATAAAATTCTAGAGGCACATTACTGAAATCGCTTAATACTAAACTAGAGTGGCCAATCGAGGAAAAAGCGAGCATTACAGACAGATCAATGGTAAGGGGAACTGTAGTCTATGGGAATTAATATGGTGTTAGACCCGTTGTAGTAATAGCTTAACTATACCTAGCCTATCACAGAAGAGCGGATGTCCTAAATCAAACCCTAGATAAGGGAAGCTTCTTGTCTATAGGAAATTTAAATGGTATTTGGTTAAGCATATGCTATAAATAGTGTGGTAAACCAGAACATTAAAGGGGTTGTCTCGCTACAAAGAATAGCTTTCAAATTGTAGGGAACACAAAATAAAGACATTTTCCAAATATATTGCATTGTTCCTCTGTTTTCCCTAAAGAGATACAAGTGAATTTATGACCTCCCTGGCTATTTCAGTTCCCTCAGTAACCAACTTGTAAACAAATCTCCCTGGGCTGTTTGTTCAATGAGATAACAGTGAGTGAGTCATCACACAGGTCTGCAGTGTCAGTCAGTGTCCATGCTGCCAGACAGTAAAAAGCTTGATTTATCTCAAGTAAACAGCTCTGTAATTATGGCTTTTGTTTTGGGGATCAGATAAGAAGTCCTGCTAGTAGTTTGAGAAGCTAATCTAATCTAATTAGCATCTGAAAGCACAGCACTGAGCACGGAGTTTATGCAAATTAGTCTGAACCAGGAAGTGACAGAGAATTTCTTTCATGCATTCTTTGAAACACTGTGGGGAGACAACTCCTTTAACCAGAGGGCATGCTGTATATAAGGACCTGAAAAGAGGACCGTTTGTACACGAAGCAGATATAAACTTGTGTTAGACCTGATAGAGATATTTTCTAAGTGTCTCACTGATATTATAGAAACCTTTGTAAGTGGAATGGACTTAAAATTTTATACAAAAAAAGAAGGATATATTAAAAACCTTGGCTTTTTTTCTAATTCCATGTGCGCCGGGTCCGCCATTTTATCTTTGTATTAGAGAGAGAGAGAGATATAGAGAGAGAGAGAGAGAGAGAGATATAGAGAGAAATATATAAGCAGAAAAATAGGCAGCACTCTGTAAATAATAAAAAATGTGGGTGCCAGCGACAATAGGGACAGTAGTTACCAGTCCTAGTAAATATTCAGGGAAGATTCGCAGCACTCCAGGTTCCAAAAGATGCAAAAAACTTTATTCCAACATGTCCAAAAGCGACGTTTCGGCTACTAGAGCCTTTCTCAAGCAAATACAGGGTGAAAGTGCATGATATATAAAGGGGTGTCTTAATGAATATGCAAATCACAAAAGTTTACAAAACATTCTATTATATTAACAATCTCAAAGTGATATGGTGATCAAAGAAATCAAACTCAATATATGATAAACAGTGTTAAGTGAACAACACCATTAAGACATTTTTGGACAAATACAATAAAAACATACAATATTACATCTTACATAATAAGCATGAAGGGATGGGGCGGACCCAAAAAATTCCCCCAAAATCACCCCTTAAACCCATAAAAAAAAGGTTTTTTAAAAACAAATGCCTTGCTTACAAAATAATTTTTTAATGACGGCGTCCAAATGGACTGTACCGGGGCATTGCCCGGAAGGAACACACTCGAAAACCTTTGGGAAAAAAGAACTCTAAATTTAAAAAGGGGAAACACCCGGGCGCAAATGCGCACTAGCGTTAAAACATACGGCGGCCATATTACTAAAGGGGGAAAGCCAATTCAACCGTGGCTCCGAGCGGGAAAACGCCCCCGGGGGCTATGTGGGGGGCTCACAAATACCCATAGGGCCCATGTTATAAAAGAAAATTTTTTTACCTAGATGTGAAATCCCCGGGCCCTAAGATGTAAAAATTTAAAGTGGTTTAAGGCCCCCCAAAAAAAAAATGTAGGGAAAAAGGGAGGGAAAGTGATAAAAAAAATTCAAGAATATCATTTTGATGAGCAGCAAAAAATAAACCACAACGTTGCAGGGGCACAAAAGCTTCTAAAATTAAACAAGCCCTGCTTTATGCATATTGCACACATGTCGAGGCAGGTCCCCTCGGGAAGGGGAATTTTTAAATGCATGGGATAGATGGAGTAGCCCCTTTTAAAAAGAGGAGGTGATTGGGGATCCCAATATTGGGGAAAAAGGGAATTGAGATGGTTTTATGATTTAAATGGTTTAAAACCAAATTGGGTTGAAGGGTTGACTTTAAGATTGGGCAGAAGATGTTTTTGATAGTTTTTCCCCTCTGTTTGGAGAGTCCATTTTCTCTAAATTAGTTTGGGGATTGTTTTTAAAATTAATTTGTATTTTTTTTTAAAAAAATTTTTGATTAACATTTTTCTCTCCTCTCTTTTTTTTAAATCTGAAAGTGGATGGGGCCCCCCCCCCCCGGATGAACTTTCCCCAAATTTCTGTTTTTATGATTTTAATTTTTTTTTAATTTTTTTTTCTTTTTTTTTCATTATTTTTTTTTTAAAATTTTTTTGAATAAAAAAAAAATTTTCTTTGGGGGTTTCTTTGTCCTGGTGCCTGGTGGCCCGTTGGTTAGAAAATTCGCCCAATGATAGTTTTGCACTCCTCTATGGGGTCATCCTAAGCATTTTTTAAAATTGATTCTAGAGTGTTATAGTCTGGCAATATTTGGATTATGTTTTTGGGTGGTCGGGGGATTTTTATTAATCCCAAAAAAGGTGAGGGGGTCCCCCAAGCTTTAGGGGACATGTGTGCATTTTGTGACGCAGGGTTGTCAATTTGAGAGTTTTTGTCCCTTTCCCGGGTTTTTGGGTCATTTGAAGCTGCTCAATCATATAGGGGTATTTTTTGAATGTTCTTATCACTTCCCCCCTTTTTTCCCTTACTTTTTTTTAAAAATGGATCCTTATCCCTTTTTAAATTTTATTTTATCCCCGGGCATTAAAATCTAGGTAAAAATTTTTTCTTTAAAAAAGGTCCGTATGCTATTTTTTGAGCCCCAAAATGGGGCCCGGGGGGTGCTTTTTTCAGCATGGGAGCTGTGTTGTATTGGTTTCCCTTTTTAGTAATATGGCCCCCTTTATGTTCAAGCGCTAGTGCGCTTTGCGGGGATTTTCCCCTTTGAGTAAAGAGTGCTTTTCCATGGTTACGAGTTTTGTTCTCTTCCGGCCCAGGGCCAGGTAAAAGTCCATGGCCCCAAATTCTTTGGATTACTTATTTTTAAGAAAGGGATTTTTTTTAAATTTTCTTTATTTATGTTAATGAGGTTTTGGGGGAATTTGGATCCCCCCCCATCCCTTCATGCTTATTATGTAAGATGTAATATTGTTGTTTTTATTGTATTTGCCCAAAAAATTGTTTAATTTAGTGTGGTTCACTTAGCACTTTTTATAATATATTTATCTGATTTCTTTGATCACCATTTCCCCTTTGAGATTGTTAATAAAATTTAGAATGTTTTTTTAAAACTTTTGTAAATTTGATATTCATTAGACCCCCCCTTTATTTATCAGGGAAATTTTCCCCCTTTTAAATTTGCTTGAAAAAAGGCCCTTCTAGTACCGAAACGTCGCTTTTGGACATTTTGGGAAAAAAGTTTTTTGCATTTTTTGGGAACCTGGAGTGCTTTGCGAATTTTCCCTTAAATATAGAGAGAAATAGATTTTATATATTATAAAAATATATTTTATATTTTAAAAATTATTTTATATAGAGGAGAGAGAGAGAAGAGGGGAGAAAAGAGATAGGAGTTTGGGATAGAAAAGATAAGAGAGATAGTTATTATATATTTTAACATTATATATAAACATATTTGATATATAAAAAAACAAAAAAAACTAAGTGTCATAAATTTTTGCCCCTTGAGAGGTTATTATAATACCAATTATTAATTTATATAAACATTTTTTGGGGAAAGGGGGGAAAGGAAAAAGAGGAGGGAGGGAGGGACAAAAGGTGCATGTCACAAACATAACTTGGAGCTTTAAATTCTCTTTTCCCAGAAATAAATAATTTCACATGCCAAATTTCTAAGGGGAAATTTTTAGAAAGGTGGAATTCCCTCAAAATTATCCCAGAAACTTTTTAAAACGCAGACTTTGGGCCCTTTTAATTTATCATCTAAACTACGCTTCTTTTCATTTCTTCACGGGGTACTTCCTGTCTGGTAAACAAAAAGCCCCAGCCATCCCCCCGCTTATATCCCAAAAGGGGGGGCTTGTTTTTTTTTAAAGGTACGTCCTGTCTGGTGAAAAAGAAATTTTCCCCAGCCATCCCCCGGGCATTTTATCCCTTTTCTTTTCCCCTTAGTTTAAAGGGTTTACGTCCTGTTGGTAAAACGAAGCCCCAAGGCCCCCAAAACCGATTATATGCCTTTTCTCTGTTTTTAATTTTTAAAAATGGAAAGCCCCGTCTGGTAAAAACAGCAATTTCCAGGCATACCACCGCTTTATTTGTTTAACTGTCAAATTGTTATTTTAAATTTTTACTTTTTTGTCTAGATATTTCCCCCCCGCTCTGTCTTCCATAATTTTCCTGTTTTTTATTTGTGGAGCCTTCAACCCCAAATATTCCCCTTGAAGTTTCTGCTCTGTGCAGAGCTATTTTAGCTTACGCCCAGCTAAAGGGCCCAAAATTCCCTCATTTTGAACTCATATAGTTGAGTATAAGTTGAAGAGTGTGGTCTGGGGACCGAGGTCTGCGGGCCAAATTTCATGGCCAAATTTAGAAGTGGCAATCCTCAAAATTTATCCCTGAATTGAGCCTAAAAGTGGGGCAGAAGGGAAAAGGAAATCTCCCCCTTTTTTTTGGGTGGGCTGCACTTCTTTGCATACCCCTTTTTAATTTTCCCCATGCTTGAAAATTCCCTTTTTACCTTGAAACCCAACTGCTTCCTATCTTACCACCCTTTTCTTCCCCTAAAAACAAGTTTATCCACAAAAAGCTCCTTCCCCTTTCCCCTCCCCAAATGTTACTCACCCCAAACAGCTTTTTTCCCCTCTTCAAACCCCCCCAAACCTCCAGTAACTTTAATTACTGCAAAAAACGCCACTATTCATCACTGACCCTTTCTGCTGTCTTTTTCATTCCCCTGCTTCTCGCTGCAGGGGACATCTCCCCCAACCCGGGGCCCCCTTCCTTTACTGCTCATCCCCCCTTCCTCCTCAGCCTCCATAGAAACCCCGCTAACCTGCTTTCCATTTTGCTGTGTCTTTTTTGCCCCTTTTAAGTGTTTCTCTATGGAACGCCCGATCCGTCTCAAAAAAACTCACTGTGTTTTATAAACCCTTTTTTCTCTCCCCAAATCCCTAACCTGTGGGGCCCCCACAGAAAATGGGTCCAGCAATTGGGCCCGGGTTCCTTGCCCTCCCCCTTTTTGGTGGGGGTACACTTCACCCCCACCCCCGGGCCTAGAAAGGCCCGGGTGGGAGTTGGCCCTACCCTTTATCCACACTCACTTACCAGGTCATTCCCCCGCACCCTCCCTCACTTTCCCCTCCTTTGGGGGTCCACACCCTCAGACTCTTTCGGGGCCCCTTTTCCCCTCAGTGTCGCAGTTGTCTACAGACCCCCCGGCTTCCCCCCGGTTTTGGATTTATTTTTTCCCGCCTGGTCCCCCCACTTCCCCTTCCCTTTTGAAATTTCCCCCCTTCATTTGGGGGATTTCAACCCTCCCAATTTTGACCCCATGTTTTCTTCTGCCCCACAGTTTCCATTAACCTCCCCCTTTATGGGCCCCCTCACGTTTACTGGGCTCCCCCAAACCCCCAAGGATGGGAACCCCTGGATCTGGTTTTTCTGTCAAACTTTCCCCAATTTTAAAATTCATAAAATTTCCCTTTTGCTCTCTCTGACCCCAATTTATCTCCTTTTTTTCATAATTTTCAAACCCTTTTCTGGGGCAAACCTTTCCCCTTAAACCCTTCAGAAATTTTCCGTCCATTAATACTTTAGGGAAATCCAGGGCCCATACAGTCCTCACTGCCCCCCAACTCCTCCCCCTCCTGTTTTGACCAGGCTTTTCAAAAAAATTCGGGTTTAAAACCCCTCCCCAAAACCCCCCTGGATATGTTGGCACCAAATCACCACCGCCCCCCAACCCGAGTCCCGACGCCCGCGCCTTGGGAAAAACCCTCAGAAATGTTTTTCCAGGGGATGTTCCAGGTGTGCTGAGCGGCTGTGGAGAAAGTCCCAAAACTATCTGCAGACTTTCTCCCCTACAAATTCATGTCAGGGAAATTTTCACACTTGGGCCCTTTACTGCGCCAAAAAAAAATATTTTTACCTCCCCAAAACTCCAACTACACAACAACCCCAAAAAGCCTCTTTGGGCACCTTTTTCCCCTCCTTCCCAAAACCTAAAGCTCAGGGGCCCCGGGCACTGCCTCTGTGCTGGAAAAACCCGGCCCCTACTTAAAGGGCCCCAAAATTTAAAATATCCGGCAAAAAAAAAACATCACAATCCCCAAAAAAAATACCCCTCCTGCCCTCCCCCCCTGTCCTCTAATCTACTCCCCAGCCCCTTTACCCGACGGGCAGGGGGAAGAAGTGTCCCGGCTTCCCTGTCTGCGCGCCCCACCCCCTGCTCTAGTGACCCATTCCAAACCCCCCTTCTCCAGTTATTTCTCCAGCTGTCCTCTCTCCCCTTTCTGGGTATCTGTAACCCCTCCCCTCTCCACTGGGATTTTTCCCTCTTCCTTTTAAAAACGCCTTTTAACCCTTTACTAAAAAAAGGGCCCCCTCTGGGACCCGTTTCCCGTGCTTTATAAAATACCGACCCGTCTCTAACCTGCCCTTCAAACTCCCAACTCCTGGAAAGCTTGGTTTTTACTCTCGCCCAAACCGCTATCTCTCTGCTAACCCCTCTTTTTTGACCGCTGCAATCAAAGGTTTTTCCCCAACCCCTAAATCCAAAGGAAAAATGCCTTAGTTAAAAATTTTCCCAATTTATTCCCAAAAAGCCCCAAAAACTCAGGGTTTAAATACTCCTTGCTGCTTTTTTCTTGGGTTCCTTTCCCCCTGCAGGTTTGACACTGTTGATCACCAACTTCTCCTCAGCATGCTTTAGGGACCCTTGGCCCCCCAGGAAAACCGCTCTTCCCCTTGGTTCTCATTTCCTTTCCTCTCTGACCCCTCCTTTTAGGGGTCTCATTTTCCGGTTCGACCTCCTTCCTCTTCCTCTTGCTGTTGGGTTCCTCAGGGAAACAGTTTAGATCCTTCCTTTTTCATTGGAACAGCCCCCCCTTGGGGAAAAAAACCCTCATAGATTTTTGGGTTCCAGTACCCTCTCTATGCGGATGGGCAAACCCCAAATTTTACACCTCCTCCCGTGGGCATCACTCCAGGCCCTTTCTACAAAAAAACCAGTGAATGTCTGGCCGGGTGTCCCTGAAAACATGTCCTTCTCCCTCTTTAAACAAAAACCCCACTAAGACTGAAAATTCTTGTCTTTCCGCCCTCTACTAACCAACCCCCCCCCCGCTATGTCTGTTTCTGTAAAGTTTGGGACCACCATTTTCCTAGGGGAGCAGGGCCCCCCTTGTTCCCAGGGGGTTTTATTAGATTCTGATCGACTTCCCCCCCATATTCCCAAACCCCTTTCCCGCCTCCTGTCCCTGCACCTCAAGAAAATCTCCAAAATCCTCCATTTCTCACTTGGTGGAAAAAACTCAAAACTCTCTTTTAATGCTCTTATTCTTTCTCGCTTTTTTGACACTGCAACTCCCTTTCTAAAACGGTCTCCTCTCTGGCCCAAACTCTCCCCTCTCCCAAACTGGGCCAGGGAAAGCAGCAGCCCAAAGGGTTGTTTTCTCTCCAGCCGCTATACTGATGCCTCTAACCCCGTGTCAGTCACTGCACTTTGGGTTTCCCTTTCCCGGGACAGGATTTCAGTAAAAAAACTGCACTCTCACCATAAAGCTTCCACAGGTGCTCCTCCCTTAAAAATCTCCTCCTCGTTTTCCGTCTACCGGGCCCCAAACCCGGGGTCTTCCCCTCTGCCCGTGATAAACGATTTCCCCAATCTCCGAACCTCCATGCCCCCCTACAAGATTTCACACGTTTCAGCCACCAATTTTCTGGATATGCTACCCCCGGCCGATCAGGCCCCAAATCACAACCCTCCCCCTTTTAAGAGGGCCCTGAAAAAAAAATTTTCGGTCTGGGGCCCCCCAAGATCCCTAAAAAGCTATCACAAAACATCGTCACTCCCCGAAAAAGGGGACTCACAGGCATTAAACTTTTTATTGATGTACTGTCAGGGTTGGGGAGGGTTTATCCATTTTTCAAGTAAACCCCCCCCCTATTTATGAAACATGGCCCGGGCCATTGTAAACTTGGCCCCCTTCTTACCATATGTTTCACCCCTACACCCTAAAAGAAATTTTAAGCTCTCACGAGGGAGGGCCCCCACACCTTGTGGGTTTATTTGTAAGTACTTTTATTGTGTAATGACTGTATGTTTACCCTTGAATTTGTTAAGTGCTTCGGATTATGTTGGCGCTATATAAATAAATATTCTTATTATTATTTCTAAAAAAATGTTTAGACGTGTATATATATATATATATATATAGATAGATAGATAGATAGATATGAGATAGATAGATATGTGAAAAAAATGTCAAAATTTTATAAAATGCATCTGGATAGGTTTGAAAAATTTTGTATCTCTAAAGGATATATTAACCATATACATTAAGGAAAAATACACGTTTGGGGCCGTAAAGCAATTTGGGGAAATTTCAGGTTGGCAATTTATGAGTTTAAATTTTGTACAAAAACCAAAAGGGAAAAGAAACAAATTTTCAGGCCCGCAAGGGACAGATTGGGGAAGCTTTACAGTAATTGTTATTTCTGGAGTAAGTAAATACGGAAGCGAGTAAGTGAATACATAGATACATCTATCCGTCTCACATCTATCTGCCTATGTGTCTATTTCATATCTATCTGTGTATCTATCTATCTCCTATGTATCTATCTGCCTATGTGTCTATTTCATATCTATCTATCTGTTCTATACTATCTACCTATCAGTCTTTGTATCTATCTCTCTCCTATCTTTCTACTGATCTCTCTCATATCTAACTTTCACTCTATTATATAGCTCCTATCTATGTACCTCCAATCTATACAGTTCAAAAATAATAATGGCCCCGCTCACCGTTGGGCTGCACGACTGCACTGAATGAAATTGTAGAACAAAAGTCTGTGTCCACCTGCGATGAAAAATGAATAAAATCCACCTTATTGCCAAATATTGGTTAAAAACATGCGCCAAACATAAACGGGGTGAAGAGCAATGGTCGGTCGGTCCGTCAGGACCGTCTGTCCCTCCGTCCGTGCAAGAACAGCACACAGCTCTGCAGAAGGATTGAGCATGACAGAAGGACTAAGGGACGCATGCGCAGCTGCCGTAATCTTTTACTATGCGAGCGCATTCCTTCTCCACTCACCGTCATCGGCGCCATACGGCAGCGAGCGCATAGTAAGAGATTCCGGGCTACTGCGCATGCCTGGAATCTATTTAATACAGAAATACACAGCAGGGGAAGACAGAGGCGGTCGGCATCACGGAGCATGCGCAGGAATGTGCGCTCCCATGAACACAACCGGTGGCCAGCCGGAATGTAAATTACTCGAGCCGGCAGCCAATAGATTGCCAGATGCACCACACCGTCCCATTGTTTTCAATGGGAATATGTATTACAGGTCATGATATAAACTGTGGCATGTATTCCAATTGAAAACAATGGGGCAGTGGAGGAGAATTTTTGATGCGCGTTTGGTGCATAAAACCCCAAAAAAAAAAACATACAGTAAAAAAAAGTGGAGTCATACGGGGGGACGCGGCACTGACGGCGAGGGGGGGGGCGCGGCACTGACGGCGAGGAGGGGGGGTGCGGCACTGACGGCGAGGAGTGGGGGGCGCGGCACTGACGGCGTGGAGGGGGGGGGCGCGGCACTGACGGCGAGGAGTGGGGGGGCGCGGGCACTGACGGCGAGGAGGGGGGGGCGCGGCACTGACGGCGAGGAGGGGGGGCGCGTGGCACTGACGGCGAGGAGGGGGGGGCGCGGCACTGACGGTGAGGAGGGGGGGCGCGGCACTGACGGCGAGGAGGGGGGGCGGCGGCATGAAAGGCGAGGAGGGGGGGCGCGCCACTGACGACGAGGAGGGGGGCGCGCCACTGACAGCGAGGAGGGGGGGCGCGCCACTGACGGCGAGGAGAGGGGGCGCGCCACTGACGGCGAGGAGGGGGGGCGCGCCACTGACGGCGAGGGGGGGGCGGCGGCACTGACGGCGAGGAGGGGGGGCGCGCCACTGACGGCGAGGAGGGGAGGCGCGCCACTGACGGCGAGGAGGGGGCGCGGCACTGACGGCGAGGAGGGGGGCCCCGGCCCCGACGGCGAGGAGGGGGGCCCCGGCACCGACGGCGAGGAGGGGGGCCCCGGCACTGACGGCGAGGAGGGGGGCCCCGGCACTGACGGCGAGGAGGGGGGGGGCGCGACTGACGGCGAGGAGGGGGGGGGTGCAAAAACAGGAGCGGGGGGGGTATAGCCCTGTAATGGGGAAAGTACCGGCCCACGACAGTGACAGGTAAACCAGGGGGCCGGAAAGGAAGGGGAAGCTCCGGTTCGGCTGCATCCACTAATGGGCAGGGGAGGCGCTGCCCGGGCGGGACCCATGTGCCCTACCTGCCAATAAAAAAGACCCCCCGGAGAGAGGATAGAGGGGGGGGACGAGAAGGGCCCGCAGTAATCCCGGCGGGAGATGCGGAGGGGAAAAAAGCAATGTGTGGGTCTTACCTTTTTACCTAATGGGAGGGGTTTTAACCGGGGGGGTAAAGGACCCGTGGTGCATCACACTGGCACATGATTTGGAAGTGGCCCAAAAGATTCCTGCTCCTCCCTCCTGGACTGATCACATGACTGGACATCATGGAGGGCCTGTAGTGTATAGGCACTCAGCGTACAGCCCCGTTCATAACTACCACAGTGCGGGGGGCCCCACATAAATTATGGCCCCAAAGTAACCACAGTGCGGGCCCCTCTTTTTCTGGCCCCAATATATACCACAGGGGGGGCCCCCCTACATAGTTTATGGCCCAATATACCCACAGTGCGGGGCCCCCACATAGTTATGGCCCCAATATACACCCCCAGTGGGGCCCCCTACATAGTTCATGGCCCCCAAAATAACCCAGTGAGGGCCCCCACATAATACATGACCCCCAAATACCCACAGTGTGGGGCCCCCCTACATAGTTCAGACCCCCAAAAACACCCAGTGCGGGGCTTAAAAGTTCATGGCCCCAATTACCCAAAAGTGCGGGGCCCTACATTGTTATGGCCCCAAAATCAAACCCCAGTGTGGGGCCCCTACATAGTTCATGGCCCAATAAAAT
>JAODAL010053390.1:0-25324 GCA_025379985.1 Phyllomedusa bahiana | reverse complement strand
CCCTCTCAAAAGCAAAAAGGGTTAAATGATGAGGTTAGAGATCAGGTTTTTAATGTGTGTATAGAGGTTAAGAGTTAGATATAATAAAAGTTACGTTTTAGTGTTTAACAGATAGAGAACTGATAGAGTTTAAGTTTGCCTATGGCAAAATAGTAAATATATTATAATGTACAGTATCTCATAAAAGTGAGTACACCCTTCACATTTTTGTAAATATTGTATTACATCTTTTCATGGGACAACACTGAAGATTTGACACTTTGATACAATGTAAAGTAGTCAGTGTACAGCTTGGTGTGCCCTCAAAATAACTGAACACACAACCATCAATGTCTAAACCACTGGTTACAAAAGTGAGTACACCCCTAAGTGTAAATGGACAAATTGTGCCCAATTTGCCATTTTCCCTCTGTCGTGTCTTGTGACTCATTAGTGTTACAAGGTCTCAGGTGCGGATGGGGTGCAGGTGTGTTAAATTTGGTGTTATCGCTCTAGAACGCTCTCATACTGATCACTAGAAATTTGTGGGATGGTGCCTTATTGTCTCTGCGGAGGGAACTACAATCTTATGTATAATTAATGATTACAAATTGACATGTTGTGTTCTGCTGTTTGGCTACAAGATGCCGCTGTTTTGAAAGTTTAACCTGTGTGTAGTTTATGGGAAAACATGTGATAGGACATATGGAAGGAGGAGCTCGGGGTGAGCAGCAGCCATTTTACAGAGCAAGAGATGGACCTGAAATACTGCAGATAGAGAATCCACATTGAGCATCGCTCCTCCTAGACTCCTGCTGCTGTGAAGTGTAGCTGTACATGTTGGTGACTGAATCCTGCTGTTGTATACAGATCTTTATTCAGTAGTCTGTGTTTGTGTTCTAGTGGTATAAGCAGGTCTTTATATAGTAGCATTATTGGTAGTGATGGTATTGCTCCATGTATTATCTAGCAACTGCGTGAAGCACCATGGTGAGAAACCCAATTTAAGTCAGATAAAAACTTCTGGATCAAATCTACACGTGAAAAACACTGCACTATAACACTCCCGTGTTGTATTCAGATGCAGCTGAAGACCTCAATGTAGCCCTAGAGACACCAAACTGTTCTGTGCACTGACCAGCTATGGAGCGAGAGAAATATTAACCGGTTTGTTATATAATTGCTACTTGCACAGTGATATAATAAGTGGTTTCACACTTTACATTATTATACATGGCTGTTATCAATATCTCATGGTCAAGAAATTACAGATCATTACAGTTTTTGCCCAGGTGCCAAATTCCAACCAGCAGTGAAGTTAAAGGGGTTGTCTGACCATTGACCTTACCCCTATCCTATCTATAATTTAGTTAGAATCATAATGACAGAGAGCGCAGGACAAATTTTAGCAGCAGCACAACTCCCTGGACACGACAAGTGACGTCTATAATTTGACAAGTTTACAGCCATTGTAATGATAGCCAGTTATTGCTACAATATAAAGACCACAGCACAATACTGAAAAGCCATTACACTCTTTAGGATCACACAAATGTATCATGTGACAGACATTGCTTTTACATTTTGAACTGAAGTTTTATGAATTTGATGAGTTTTTATTTATAAGTAAAGTACATCTTCAACAGAAAAGGATTTAAAAATCTCGTTGTAAATCCTATACTTGAGAAAGGACAAATATGCACTGAACTGTATTGCATTGTGGGAGCCTGGCAATTAGGGTTGCGTCTGACAACAAGCTTACTGATATTTCCAACAGTGACTCATGATTAAGGGGTTTTCCAGGAGTTTTTCTGGGATCTTTTTATTTATTATAGAGCTCACAACTTAATTATATTGAACTTTGTAGTTGATACTCATTAAAAAATATTTACCTGATCTGTTTTGCAAAACCAGGCAGAGAGCCCTTTACTACCCTTCTTCCAACTTCCTCTATACCATGTGACCTCCATTGATCACATGGCTTTGTTTCTGAGTCTATGGACGTTTTCTCATCACTCAGGGGGTGTGCTTTGAAGCCAGGCTCAGCTCAGAAATATTCTGTAGTGGCTGTGACCTGAGCAGTGAAGAGCTGGCTGCCTCTAGTGACTCGTCAGTCACTATGTAAACAGAGGAATGTTTTATTGAAATACAGATCTGCAAGGGGAGGTCGTTATTCACATACAGTGATAACTATGTGTACAGCACTGTTTTTACCTCTTCTAATAGGAGGAATTGTCTTTTTAATAAATTTAATAAATAGACCTTTTCAATTGGTCAGAAGACTAGCATTGTTTTATTGGCTGAATATGCATTAGGAATTCTGAGATTATCCAGCAGCAGTCAGACAAAAGTCTGCCTACTGCTCTTTATATAATAGTGGTGCCAGGGAAAAGTGTCATGAGACACTGCCTTGACATCACTGTGTTCAGGAATGATGCCACATCCCCTACAGCAGGCACCCAGCTTTCCCATGATCAAAAACTGATTGCTTTGGGGGATGTGACATCACCCACCCTTCTTGGATACTAAATACCACTGTACAGGAAGGCTGGGTGATTCCACATTTCCCAGCAGCAATCCGTTACAATGATGGGATAGCTGTGTACCAGCTTAGGTGGATGTACAGTGGAGTAGAGATGCAGGGGCATGAGGTGTACATGTATGAGAGTGATAATGAATAATGCTAGCAGGATTAAGGGGCGGGTGCAGAGAAGTCCTAGATTGTGACTGCAATGAATTCTGGGACTTGTAGGAAATTTTAAAGTTAAAGTGTACATCCAATTCCTCCAAATATAAAATCAATAAACCAATAAAAATGCTTCCTTCTTCTTTAATCACTCTTTCTCTCTCCACCTGCTTTCTTGTTTGTTCATTCAGTCATAAATAACAAGGGGTTCTGTTTTGCAGAAGAGGCAATGTTCCTGCTGTGGTAAAAGCTCAAGTTACAGCTGTCCACAGCATCTATGGAGAGGGGGAGGGGCAGATAGTAAAATAAACTGAGATACTCTCGCATACAAGCAGTAGCATAGAGGAGATAAGCAGTAAGGATCAGTGCAGTTGTGAGTCCAGCACTGTGGTGAGGAACACTCACTTTACAGCCAGCACCATTTCTTTTTATCTCTCTGCCTCTCCCCCACCTCCGAAGCTGTGACCTGTTATCAGTAGGATATGCCATACAGTGGGTTGTAAAAGTATTTATACACCTTGAACTGTTCCTAATTTTTAAACGTTATAGCCACAAACTTAAATGCATTTTATTGATACCCTGGGGAAACCCATTCAAACATTTACACTTCTTGCAGATATTGTCTTTGGGTGAGATTTGAACCCAAAAACGAACCCTGCAAGGCAACAGTTTTAACCACTGAGCCATTATGCTGCTCATATCATATATCATTATCATTACAGACAGGATTACAATGAAAGATAACAACGCTATTATAAAGCTAGGGGCAGAATACACAAGTTCCACTTAGTGAAGGTCACCAATAAAGCTGGATATTTCAAAATCTCAGTGTTTGTCAAATTCTTATCTTTTTTGCAAACCAAACTATCATGGTGACAAATCTCACTACATCCTTCAAATGATATATCATTATCTGTTATATTATATAAGGCACTCACCTATACCCCTAGTTGAATTACCAAAATTTCAAAAAACAGTGGTCCCTGGCTTTATGCCGGAAAACGCTGAAGTAGGATGACATCGTATCAGTCCCATGTCGGCCAACATGTACTAAAGGCGACATGTATGAATTCGAATGCGTACTTTTTTCTTTACTTGGCGCCGACACTCCAGTTCTAAATAGATATAGAAGAGTGTAGAATACGACCGTATGAAGATTTTTGGCGCATTACAGAGAGCTTAGTGTGCCAAGTTTGGCGCATTACCCTCTATGCCCATACAAAGTTTGCCGCATTAAGCTCTATGTAATGCGCCAAAAATCTGTCGTATTCTACACTCTTCTATATCTATTTAGAACTCTGGTGTCTGCGGTAAGTACAAAAAAAGTACGCATTCGAATTCATACATGTCGCCCTCTTAATGTTTCAATGCTCGGATAATGAGATTCTGAGAGTGTAGAATACGACAGATTTTTGGTGCATTACATAGAGCTTAATGCGCCAAACTTTGTATAGGCATAGAGTATAATGCGCCAAACTTGGCGCACTAAGCTCTATGTAATGCGCCAAAACTCTTCATACTGTCGTATTCTACACTCTTCTATATCTATTTAGAACTGGAGTGTCGGCGCCAAGTTTAAACAAAAGTACGCAGTCGAATTCATACATGTCGCCCGTAGGGCGACATGTATGAATTCGAATACGTACTTTTTTTTTACTTGGCGCCGACACTCCAGTTCTCCAGAGTGTAGAATACGACAGTATGAATATTTTTGGTGCATTACATAGAGCTTAATGCGCCAAACTTTGTATGGGCATAGAGTGTAATGCGCCAAACTTGGCGCACTAAGCTCTACTTAATGCGCCAAAAATATGTCATATTCTACACTCTCAGAATCTCATAATCCGAGCATTGAAACATTAAGAGGGCGACATGTATGAATTCGAATGCATACTTTTTTTTACTTGTTGCCAACACCACAGTTCTAAACAGATATAGAAGAGTGTAGAATACGACAGATTTTTGGCGCATTACATAGAGCTTAGTGCGCCAAGTTTGGCGCATTACACTCTATGCCCATACAAAGTTTGGCACATTAAGCTCTATGTAATGCGCCAAAAATCTTCATACTGTCGTATTCTACACTCTGGAGAACTAGAGTGTCGGCGGCAAGTAAAAAAAAAGTACGCATTCGAATTCATACATGTCGCCCTAAGTATTTAGATGTCATGTGCATGTTATGTATATCTCTGTGCGAACTGGGACACACGTGGAACGGGCCCCCGAATCTCTCCGTGAAAACTGGAGAGTCGGTCACACTTGCGCACGACTCTCCATTCTGTTCTATAGGAGTTCCAAGCAGAGCCGAATGCACCGTACCAACTGACCTCGGAAATCCCATAGAATAGAATGAAGAGTGACTGTGCAAGCACGGCCAGCTCTCCAGCCGCTCTGCGAGTGGTGGATATGTTTCCTTTTAGTGGCAAAACCCCATTAAGTCCGGTTCTTTGCTGTTGGCACTTGACCAAATTAGCCAAATATGGACTTCAGTGGTCATGTACCATTCCCTTGATTCCCTTGTCATCACCACCTAGGAAGTTAAAGTCATATGAGCTGGAATGTCAAGGGAATGGTATGTGACCACAAGAATTATACAGCAACTGGGGGAGACCACTGGCAGCTACATTGCTGAGATGGTTGTGAGTGTAAAGGTGAGTATTATTTTTTTGTTTGTCTGTTTTTCTGCTGTGGCATATTTTTATTTTTTTATTTTTATTTGGACAATCTCTTTTAAAAGGGCAACTGGATGTCATTAAAACACAATTTTACTTTCACATTAAAAAAAAAATATTATTTGTAGACAAACCCATAAGTTTGGTATTTGACCTTAATAACCCCACCCAAGAGGAACAGCTATTGTTTTAAAGTGAGCCTAGCCATAACAATAAATCCCTGCCATTTGCATGGCTATTCGTCTAATAATTTATGCGGCTTTGTTTTCTCGTGATGCATCTAATAAATGCTCAGCATTTGAACAGCTAAAATTTCCATAATATCCCACTGATGAGAAGTTAGCCTTGCTTACTACATCATCCATAATCAAGCGAAATGTTTTATTTTACCATATGCTGCAGCATATGACCACTACAGGCTGACCTCTATTTGGTGACATTATATGCTGTGAATTACATTTCTGCTGATTGAATTTTCTAATTCAGTGTTTTTCTAACAAGGGTACTTGAGAATAACCCAAAGGTTGAGCAACGGAGAAAAACAAATTACTGCACGATTTTAGTGTATTGTCAGAGGGAGATTTTGTATAATAAAAATAGCAGGAATATGGAGGAATTTGCAGTTGTATTTGAAAATAGTTATTGTCTTTCTGATAACATGTTCATTGCAGACTCATTTGAAAATGGAACATGTATTTATAATCAGGAATTCGATTTCTTTTTTTGAACTGCTAGATGGGAAACTGTTGATGGATTAAGTTTAGGATAATGGTTGCATAAATAACATAAGAGCCACACTTTTCGTTTTCTGTAGATATTACAGTATCTTAAGTCACTTTGGAGAAAAAAAATGTTTTGTATTAATAGTCATGATAAGTCATGATAAGTCATGATAAGATAGATTGTAACTTGGGCAAGCGTCCTCATAATTACAACTATAGGTGATACCACTTGTTTACCTTTCTATGGAAGCCTTTAACAGTCTCATGTTTTGAACCAAAAAAGTATTTGGCACCACTTCTTGGGAGTCGATTTAAGGCAGTGAGGACAGCAAGAAGACAAGCAGACCAGATGGCAGATAGCAATCAAAAGCAATCTCTTCTACTTTTTAAAGTGAATCTGTCAGTTGGTTCATACTACTTTATCTTAGAGCAGGATGTGATAAAGGAAGAGCAGCTGAGTTATGTGATATATAGGGTTATATGATAGAGGAAAGAAGCTGAGCTCTGTGATATATAGGGTTATATGATAAGTGTAGGAGAGAGAAGCTGAGCTCTGTGATATATAGGGTTATATGATAGAGGAGAGAAGCTGAGCTCTGTGATAAATAGGGTTATATGATAGAGGAGAGAAGCTGAACTATGTGATATATAGGGTTATATGATAGAGGGAGAGAAGCTGAGCTCAGTGATATATAGGGTTATATAATAGAGGAGAGAAGCTGAGCTCTGTGATATATAGGGTTATATGATAGGGGAGAGAAGCTGAGCTCTGTGATATACAGGGTTATATGATAGAGGGAGAGGATCTGAGCTCTGTGATATATAGGGTTATATGATAGAGGGAGAGAAGCTGAGTTCTGTGATATATAGGGTTATATAATAGAGGAGAGAAGCTGAGCTCTGTGATATATAGGGTTATATGATAGGGGAGAGAAGCTGAGCTCTGTGATATATAAGGTTATATAATAGAGGAGCAGAGCTATGTGATATATAGGGTTATATGATAGAAAAGATGAACTCTGTGATATATAGGGTTATATGATAGAGAGAGAGAGAATCTGAACTCTGTGATATATAGGGTTATATGATAGAGGAGAGAAGCAGGGCCCTGTGATATATAGGGTTATATAACAGAGAAGATGAACTCTGTGATATACCGTATATACTCGAGTATAAGCCGAGTTTTTCAGCACACAAAATGTGCTGAAAACTCCCTCCTCGGCTTATACTCGAGTCACTGTTGGCGCTCGGGCGCTGTGATGGCCCGTGCGCCGGCAGGGACAGTCCAGCTATATGCGACTCCTCAGAGAGCGCAAATAGCTGAATTCCGGGTAGCTGACAGCGTCCGGGCACTGCGGTGGCCTGGGCAATGTCTGTGATCTCTCCCTCTGTATGCGACTCCTCCGGAGCACATACAGGTGAAGAGATACCACTGCGGAGCTGAGAGCGAGCGCTCCCTGCTCCGCAGGGGACTCCGGGCGGCCGCAAACTTGCGTCTGTCCGGAGTTTACGGCACAGGCAGCATACTATGTCATCACGCGCTCTGTGCCAGCGAGAAGACGGAGCAGAGCGCCCGGGAGGGAGGTAAGTACCGTACTTGTATATTTTTTTTTTTTTAAGTAACCTTGCCTATAACAATCTATGGGGAATAACCTCCCTATAACATCTATGGGGACATACCCTGCCTATAAATCTAGGGGACATAACCTGCTATAACTATCTATGGGGACTAACCTGCCTAAATTCTATGGGGACAAACCTGCCTATAGCTATATGGGCCATAACCTGCCTATAAAACCTATGGGGACAAAACTGCCTATAGCTACCTATGGGGACTAACTGCCTATATTGCCTTAACTACCTATGGGGAATCAAAACTGCCTATAAAAACCTATGGGACATAACCCTACCTATAGCTATATGGGGACATAAACTGCCTTAATCTGCTATGGGGAATTAACAAGCCTATAATATGCCGTTGGGGTAATAAACCTACCTATAACCTGCCTATGGGGACATATACCTGCCTATAATCTGCCTATGGGGACATATACCTACTTATAACCTGCCTGCAGGAAACGCATTGGATTTTAGCAAATTTTAAAGTTTTTTTAGTTACATAATTTATAACTGTTTGTACAGGAATAAACTGACACTAAACTTATTGCAAGTGTGTCAAAATATTTTTAAACGGAGAAGATCTATCAGCACCAACACCCTCTTTGTATGTAGGGATTTATCCTATCTCAAACTTCATTGTTTTCCGTGGTGGCCTGAGAGTGCCAGGAGCGTCTGAGAAGAAGGTGGCAGCTGTGGATATATAACAACATATTATGTTTTTCATTGAGTTGTACCAATTCAGTACAGCACCATCAGGTGAGCAGTAACAATCTGGTATACTCTCCCAGTTTATATTGCTTATACTCACAAGGGAATCCTGCGCTTGTCTCCCCCTTTCGCAGTTGTGACACTTGTGAAATAGCACTAACAGACATATAAGGTTATATGATCGAGGAGAGAAGCTGAGGTCTTTGACATATAGGGTTATATGATAGAGGAGCTGAGCTCTGTGATATGTAGGGTTATATGATGGAGGAGAGAAGCTGAGCTCTGTGATACATAGGGATATATGATAGAGGAGAGAAGCTGAGCTCTGTGATATATGCATACATGCCAACTTTTGAAAGTGAGAAAGCAGGAGATTGGAAGGTGGCGGCGCACGTAGTGCGACGCCCCCAAAATTTGCATGACCACACCCATCTTGATGGCAAAGCCATGCCCTTTCTAAAAGCCACACCCACTCCAGATATCTGTTTAACGGGTCTGGAATAAAACTTGATTAGTGTTTTGCCGTCACCAGCTTTCCTGGGTTTTCTGTTGGATGGTCTATTCAGCCCAGGGGAGCTGAGGGGATACCGCCAAACTGTTCCCAATAAGTAGTATCCAGTGCCCTATTTGAACCCTGTAGCCAGGTAGTTTGCCTTCCTGTAGTCAGGGTGCTGCCCCTTATAGCGCGGTCGCTGCCCCAATAGCCAGGCAGTGCCCCCATAGCCAAGTAGCTTACCCCACTAGTAGGTAGTGCTTCTTATAGCCAGGGAGCTGTCCCCACTATCCCGGTAGTGCTTCTTATAGACACAGTTCTGTCCCCTTATAGCCAGGTAGTGCTTCTTATAGCCATTTATGTGTCCCCTTTTTGCCAGGTAGTGCATCTTATAGCCAGATAGCTGTCCCCACTAGCCAGGTAGCTGACCCCTTATAGCCAGGGAGCTGTCCCATTATAGCCAGGTAATGCTTCTTATAGCCAGGTAGCTGACCCCTTATAGCCAGGTAGTGCTTCTCATAGCCCGGTAACTGTCCCCACTAGCCCGGTAGTTGACCCCTTATAGCCAGGTAGTGCTTCTTATAGCCAGGGAGCTGTCCCCTTATAGCCAGGTAGTGCTTCTTATAGCCAGGGAGCTGTCCCCCTTATAGCCAGGTAGTGCTTCTTTAGCCAGGGAGCTGTCCCCTTTTAGCCCGGTAGTGCTTCTTATAGCCAGGTAGCTGTCCCCTAGCCAGGTAGCTGACCTTATAGCAGGTAGCTGTCCCCTTATAGCCAGGTAGTGCTTCTTATAGCCAGGTAGTGCTTCTTATAGCCAGGTAGCTGTCCCCTTATAGCCAGGGAGCTGTCCCACTAGCCAGGTAGCTGACCCCTTATAGCCAGGTAGTGCTTCTTATAGCCAGGGAGCTGTCCCTTATAGCCAGGTAGTGCTTCTTATAGCAGGTAGCTGGCCCTTATAGCCAGGTAGTTTATTATATACAGGGAGCTGTCCCCTTATAGCCAGGTAGTGCTTCTTATAGCCAGTTAGCTGACCCCCTTATAGCCAGGTAGTGCTTCATATACCCAGATAGCTGACCCCCTTATAGCCAGATAGCTGTCCCCTTATAGCCAGGCAGTGCTTCTTTATCAGATAGCTGTTCCCTTATAGCCAGGTAGCTGACCCTTATAGCCAGGTAGTGCTTTTTATAGCCAGGTAGCTGACCCCTTATAGCCGGGTAGTGCTTCTTATAGCCAGGTAGCTGACCCGCTTATAGCCAGGAAGTGCTTCTTATAGCCAGATAGCTGTCCCCTATATCCAGGTAGCTGGGGGCGTGCAATACAAGGCTGCTGGGGACGGGGCTGCGGCCCGGCTCTCAGATGTCACTCACCGTGGCTCAGGAGCAAGAGCCGACAACGACGAGAAGGAGACGGCAGGAACACAGACAGGGAGAGACGCTCTCATCCTCTCATCCCTGCTCGGTGAGGAGGAGGTGAGGGGAGAGGAGGGGGGAAGGGAGGGGAATGACGGGGAGTGCAGCGGGCAGTCAGACACTGACAGGCCAGAGATAGTGGACGCAGCTCACACTGTCGGCAGCAGCACCAGACGCTGGGAGGTGCAGCTGTCAGACACACGCTATCAGATAGCATCTCCCAGCGTCCGGTACCGCTGCCGACAGTGTGAGCTGTGTCCAGACGATACTGTGCTATAAGGTAAGGGCTGACCTGGTGGCAGGAATGTATTATTTAGTGTTCTCTTCATCATTGTGCTGTCAGGAGCCTCTAATCCTCCACCGGCCGCAGATCAGTCAAACTTATGAGCAGGACCTCCTGTGTGCGCTGCCTGGCGGGAGATTTTGCTGACTCTGCGGGGGGACAGGACATGACCCCCATTTTCGGGAGAGTCCCGCCAGAAGCGGGAGACTTGGCATCTATGATTATATGGGGTTATATGATAGAGGGAGAGAAGCTGAGCTCTGTGATATATAGGGTTATATGATAGAGAAGAGAAGCTGAGCTCTGTGACATATTGGGTTATATGCTAGAGGAGGAAGTGAGCTCTGATGACATATAGGGTTATATGATAGAGGAGAGAAGCTGAACTTCTGTGTTATGGTTATATGATAGAGGAGAGAAGGTGACTCTTGATATATGGGTTATATGATAGAGGAGAGAGCTGAGCTCTGTGATATCTAAGGTTATATGATAAAGAGAGAGAAGTGAGCTCTTGATTTATGGGTTATATGATAGAGGAGATAAGATGAGTTCTGTGATATATAGGGTTATATGATAGAGGGATGGAGGCTGAGCTCTGTGATATATAGGGTTATATGACAGAGGTAGAGAAGCTGAGCTCTGTGATGTATCGGGTTATATGATAGAGGAGAGAAGCTGAGCTCTGTGATATATAGGGTTATATGATGATGAGAGAACCTGAGCTTTGTGATATATAGGGTTATATGATAGAGAGTGAGAAGCTGAGCTCTGTGATATATAGGGTTATATGATAGAGAAGAGAATGTGAGCTCTATGATATATAGGGTTATATGTGAGAGGAGAGAAGCTGAGCTCTGTGATATATAGGGTTATATGATAGATGAGAGAACCTGAGCTTTGTGATATATAGGGTTATATGATAGAGAGTGAGAAGCTGAGCTCTGTGATATTAGGGTTATATGATAGAGGAGAGAAGCTGAGCTCTGTGATATATAGGGTTATATGATAGATGAGAGAACTGAGCTCTGTGATATATGGGTTTATGAGGCGAAGAAGCTGAGTGTGAATATATAGGGTATATGATAGAGGAGAGAAGCTGAGCTCTGTGACACATAGAATTATATAATAGAGGAGAGACGCTGAGCTCTGTGATATATAGGGTTATATGATGGAGGAGAGAAGCTGAGCTCTGTGATATATAGGGTTATATGATAGAGGAGATCCTGATGCGAATCTTTAACAGCCAGTGAAAGTCCTGCTTACCCAACCCACAAAAGTGATTGACAGATTTCTCTGTAAGTGTAGACAGCAAAAAAAGCAATGCTTGAATGTAGGTGGGAGGGTAAGAAGTACTTTCTCTTTTTCTTTTAATATTTTAGCAGCTTTTTTTTTTTCACATTCAAAAAGCGTAATTTTATTCAAGAAAATGAAGTATTACAAATAGTAGCACAAAGTAAAATAACAGATGTGCGGATTTCCGCACCAGTAATGCAAGTATCATAAATGTACATATCAAAACCAAGACATGTAATCAAATCAGAATAATGAACTAAACAAGTTACATTAACTTCTCATTATGATCTAACGTATTGCGCAATGGTGTACTAACACCAAATCCCACAACTGGAGTACAATAAATGACTACAGTTACATAGACAAATAACACACTACACAGAACACGAAGACCATACAGGCAACAAAAGGGATGGGAAGGGAAGGGAATAAGGGGAGAAAGGAGGAAATACAAGGACTATCCCATGCCCTGAGCCAGGTCCAGGACATTACTGCGAGGCCACACATGATTCTCCCCCCCCCAAGGGTCCTCTAAATCCAGGAGCGAACCCCCAGACAAGACCCATCCAATCAGATCATGAAAAATGCGGCCTCAACTAGAGATGGAGAGATATAACTGGGAGGTCTTAAAAGTGGTCCAGTGAAACCAGGTACACTGGCACCTGAGCAATTGATCATCACTATGAGAAATCAGCTCCTCCATTCTTTGCGTGAAATCAATCTCTGCATACCATTCCTCTATCGAGGGGGGCGTGGGAGATTTCCACTTTTGCGGAATAATAGACTTAGCAGCCTATAACAAGTAACGGAGGAGGGATTTCTTGAACCTATTTATAGGCATGTCAAACATGTAAAGCAGCAGAGCCTCTGGGGTCTCAGGGACTGGTATTCCTGTTAATTCCTGGATCACTATTATAACTGCAGACCAGACTCCCCTAAGATGGGGACAGCCCCAGCAAATATGGATCATGGTTCCCACTCCGCTCCCCCACCTCCAACACCGGTCCGATACCAACGGGTACGATTTGTGCAAAACAGCAGGCACCCTGTACCACCTGGAAAGTACTTTATAACATGTTTCTTGCTACTTAGAAGCTATCATAGCCTTATGGGTCAGTTGAAAGCATCTATGCCATTGGAGATCAGAAAAGGAGAGTCCCAACTCGCCTTCCCCAGGTACGACAGTAAGATGGGCGCTGGGATGAAGGAGCGGAGAGTAGCAGCCTGTACACAATGGAGAGAGCATGGCCTGGGCTAGAAGATGCTAAAATAAGCCTCTCAAAATCTGTCGGCGGCATGCTCAGGTCCAATTTTGATTTCATTTTGTCAAAAAAAATTAGAGAGCTGGATATATTGAAAAAAAGCTCCTGCAGGAATGTCATCCCCACCAAGAATGCTATGGCAAGATTTCAATCTGCCTGCCGCCACGATATGTGAGAAGCGCAAGGGAGCGGCCTTCCTGCCCCCGAGGAAGGCGGCCGAAGACGCTCCAGGGGGAAATTCTGGGTGATCAGTGACCGGCACACATGGGCCCTCACGATCAATTAGATTAAAGGAGTGCCTATGCGCATAGAGGGTAGCCAAAGTGTGCCTTGTACTAAAGGAAGACGAGAGCTGATGATTGAGCAAAGGAGTCCAGATCCAGGGGAGCACTGCCACCGACCGAGAACATAGATCCGCCACTAGCCGCACCCACAATTTTAGCAGCTTTTTAATCCTGCTTCAAATTATATTGACCTATAAATCACAGAGTTAAGCTTCTCTCTCTCTCTATCATATCCTGCTCTTAGATAGGGTAAATTAACAACAAAAAGACTCGAAGGAAATACATTGGCCTGGTATTTAAAGTATACAGTACACAATACCCCCAAAACAAATGATAACAAAAATAATACTGGTAATGTCACTCAAAATATTATATATACCAAAAGAAAAGGACTTAATACCCAAAATTTATAAGAAAAAATTACTTTATTTAAATATAAAGATAAAAAAAATCCATATCAAAGAAAATAAAATAAAATGTTGTTTAACCTGGATGATAAACCAACACATAACAGGTGTCAAACCAGTGGAGAGAGTCATAAATAATAAACTATATCAGTTCCTATTTGGTACATCTCAAACATCATTCAGTTAGCATATACTATTAAATTGTATTATGGAACCGGAATAGTAAATACATAATAAATAGGGTCAAATCAAATTACCCTTTATAGAGGACTCCACAATGCCTGCACCTGATGCCCCCACGCACATTTCACACCTGCTTCCTCAGGGTGTGTGTCTGTGTGTCAACACATGATGGTATGCATACCTGCCTGCAGTATGACACATGACCCTATCTAGCCAATAGATGTATATGAACCTAGAAGACCTCAGAATGTATTATAGGGTCCAAAGATTGTATGTCCAGATTATAATTAAGGAAAATCGCCGCAATTTAGATGAAAAAATCACTTACTAACATAAGTTATATTTAAAAACAAATGCAGCGTTTAAATAACTTAGCGGTGCATGTGCATTAGAGCACCACAATTTCAAGCCGATGCCCCACTTCTGGCAGCCTTGCAATGCTTAAGCTCACATTACAGCCCAGCGTCTGCACATCATTATAGAGCAGGCACTGGGTTGATTAATAGGCTATATATGCCAAAGCTTTAAAGAGAAAATGTGAAGGTATGAAAGAGAGAAAGACGATGACTGGATGCAAATAAACAGGTGAAAAAGAAGAAAAAGCATCAGTGCATAAGACTTAGGATAAAGTGAATAAGTGATTACAAGGTAATTAAATAAGTGAATGATGAAGGTGATAAGAGCTAAAATCATATATAGTTTATTTTTTTTTAAATTGTATATATAAATATAGTGGAGCACCAACTGGATAAATTTAATGGAATACACTGAATATATAATTAAACACCTGGGACACAACATAAATCAGACTCCAGAAAAAATAATAAATAATACATATAATTAATAAATAAATAATTATAGCAGATATAATCATGATAATCTATAACAGCACAAAAACATATGAATTGTAAATATACATAATACATTTTAAATATACAATACAGTCACACAATATACAAAAATACATATAAGGATAATACATGATTATACACAACCACACAACCATAAAAAATAATAAATCATATAATTAAAAACAAAAATAAAAATTCTTGTAGATTCCAAATTGCATTGAAGATTAATTCATCAGCACAAGAAAGATGTCTCGACTCATAGGGTTAGCAGAAGGCTTTTAAACAAAAACAAATTGAATAAAGACTCTGAAAAATAAAAATTTATAAAACAATTATAAAGGAGAAGACAAAGACACAGATGGTGTGTGAATCTTAAGAAAGATGAAAAACATAGTTTTTCATTAAGACCATTTGGAGCCGTAGTGTCCAAAATAACGATCCATTGACATTTCTTCTGTTCCAATATTTTCTTCATATTACCACCTCTGATATTCCCATATATTTTGTCAATATCCTTAACAGAAAAGGATTTGGGGTCACAGTTGTGGTATAAGAAGAAATGTCGAGGGATCGTTTTCAAGGTAACCAAAGGTTAACTTGATATTTAAATCATTTTGATTCAAATCACTCATAGAAGATTCAAGCTCATTGAAAGATCCCTGCCAAATGAACAGAACATCATCTATATACCTAAGCCAGCACTGCACATGGCAGGCCATGCGCACGTCACCACAAAATATCTGCCTCTCCCAAATCCCGAGAAACAGATTTGCACAAGACGGTGCACATGTGGCCCTGATAGCAGTGCCCCGCTTATGAAGGTAATAGCAATTTTTTAATTCAAAGAGATTATGAGTTAGAATAAACTCCAACAATTCAATGATCAAATCAGATACAGATGTAGCAGAGTACAGCTTCACTGTGATATCATACCTTTTCATGTTATCTGCTCTGATCTGTAAACAAAGGCCATTGAAAAGCATTGAAAAAGATGAGATAACATTCTATGCTGTGATATCACAGTGCAATTTCTGTTCTGTTTAATTCTGCTACATCTGTATATTGCCATCCCAGTTTCTCATCCCCAAGAAAAAGCACACTGCCTCTATACCATCTTGATGTTTAATATAGGTATAGAGGGATTCTACATCTGCTGTCACAAGTAGCAGATCAGTTTCCATATGTATGCCGTCCAGCCTTTTCAAAACATTTGTGGTGTCCTTTACATACAAAGGTAGAGACTCAACCACTGGTTTTAAATAAATAAAAAATCAATAAATTTACAGACTGGATCACATAAACTATCATTTCCCACCACAATTGGTCGTCCGGGTGGATCAACTGGGTTTTTTATGAACCTTGGGAGGTAAATATAATGTGGAGATTTTAGGGAATCTAACCACTAACCCATTGAAATTTTTTTTTTTTTTTTGGAATAATACCCAAATTGAAAGATCTTTCAAGTATATGATGAAGACTTTGGGCATAATTATCAATGAAATTACACGAAAGCTTTTCATAAGTATCTTTACTTTGCAACTGTCAGAACAAAATTGATATTTACAAAAATATCAACCTGCGGACAAAGGAGGAAAGGTGGAAAATTAGCAGATTTTGGAAAGATATTACTGGGAAATTTACCTCGATCAACATCGTCTTGTTCACTAAGCAGTTCTTGCAATGTTTTTAATGCTTGTTCTTCAACTGGACTATTCAAAGCGTCACAAATCTCTCTTGATGCATGTAATTTTCGCAAAATTAATTTTCATGAAAAAATATGAAAGTCTTTCAAGACTGTAAAAAAATCAAATGCATTAGTGGGAGCAAACGTAAGACCTCTACGCAATACATCTTTGTGTGCATCAGATAATATATGTGAGAATAAATTTATTACCTCCCATCTATTCTTCTGTTTTTTAGATTCATGATAAGGGGAAATATTTTTCCTTTTTCTAATTTTATCACCATAACTGCGCATGGGGTAGTTTTTTGCAGGACCTTCATGTCTAAAAGCCCTTCTTTCCTTAGATCTTTGGTCATCATCAACCGATGTTGAAGAGGACATGAGACCTGAACGGTGTAGCAAATTTTGCCTTTCGCCTTTCATTTGTACATCCTATCAAGTTGAAGATCACTAAAATCTCTCTGAAATTTCTTAGTTTTATTTGCAACAATTTTTTTTTTTTTTTCTGGAGTCGGATTTATGTTATGTCCTAGGTGTTTAATTATACACTCACCGGCCACTTTATTAGGTACACCTGTCCAACTGCTCGTTAACACTTAATTTCTAATCAGCCAATCACATGGGGGAAAACTCAGTGCATTTAGGCATGTAGACATGGTCAAGACAATCTCCTGCAGTTCAAACCGAGCAATTAGTATGGGGAAGAAGGGTGATTTGAGTGCCCTTGAACGTGGCATGGTTGTTGGGGGCCAGAAGGGGCTGGTCTGAGTATTTCAGAAACTGCTGATCCCTGGGATTTTCACGCAAAAACCATCTCTAGGGTTTACAGAGAATGGTCCGAAAAAGAAAAAACATCCCAGTGAGCGCAGTCCTGGGGGCGAAATGCCTTGTTGATGCCAAAGGGGTCAAAGGAGAATGGGCAGACTGGTTCGAGCTGAAGAAAGCAACAGTGTACTAAAATAGCCACCCGTTACAACCAAGGAGGCAAAGAGCATCTCTGAACGCACAGTACGGCGAACTTTGAGGCAGATGGGCTACAGCACAGAAGACCACACCGGGTGCCACTCCTTTCAGCTAAGAACAGGAAACTGAGGCTCCAATTTGCCCAAGCTCATCAAAATTGGACAGTAGAAAATTGGAAAACGTTGCCTGGTCTGATGATCTCAATTTCTGCTGCGACTTCAGATGGTTAGGGTCAGAATTTGGCGTCAACAACATGAAAGCATGATCCATCCTGCTTTGTATAAACGGTTCAGGCTGGTGGGGGTGGTGTCATGGTGTGGGGGAATATTTTCTTGGCACTCTTTGGGCCCCTTGGGTACCTTTTTGAGCATCGTTGCAACACCTTGTGAATCTATGCCACGAAGATATGAGGCAGTTCTGAAGGCAAAAGGGGGTCCAACCCGTTACTAGCATGGTGTACCTAATAAAGTGGCCGGTGAGTGTATATTCAGTTTATTCCATTCAATTTTTCCAGTTGATGCTCCACTATATTTATACATACATAAAAAAATATTTAAAAAAAAAAAGAATAAACTATATATGATTTTAGCTCCTATCACCTTCATTTAATTACCTTGTAATCACTTTTTCACTTTATCCTAAGTCTTATGCACTGATGCTTATTCTTCTTTTTCACCTGTTTATTTGCATCCACTCACTTGTCACTCTTTCACACCTTCACATTTTCTCTTTAAAGCTTTGGCAAATATAGCCTATTACTCAACCCAGTGCCTGCTCTATATTGATATGCAGACGCTGGGTTGTAATATGAGCTACGGCATTGCAAGGCGCCTGTCCGGAGATATTATTCTCCGCGCATGCACACTTGCTTGATTCTGCCGGTTGTAGGGCATCGGCTTGGCATTGTGGAGTCCTTCATTATGGTTAATATGATTTGACCCTATTTATTATTTATTTACTATCCCAGTTCCATAATACAATTTAATAGTATATGCTAACTGAATGATGGTTGAGATGTACCAAATAGGAACTGATATAGTTTATTATTTATGACGACTATCTCCACTGGTGTCACTTATGTGTTGGTTTGTCATCCAGGTTAAACAAAATTTTGTTTTCTTTTCTTGTGTTTATTTGACATGGATTTTTTATCTTTATATTTAAAAAAAAGTCATTTTTCTTATTAATTTTGGGTATTAAGTCCTCTTTTCTTTTGGTATATATCTAAGATAGGGTAGCATAAACATAGTCTCCCATAAAAAAGACAACTTTTACTAAAAACATAGCCAATTACACTTTTTAAAAAAAGTTGAACTAAATGATACTAGCTAAATGCATGCCAAAAGCATACTCTACAAAAACTTGTATACTTAAAGGAGTTGTCTCACCACGCTCTTTCACAGAGCCAAAAAACAGCTTTATACAATATATGAAAAAAACTTTGAGATTCTTAGTTCACATATTTTGATCAAAAAATGCTTAAGCCACCCCCGGCAACGGGATCTCAAGGCGGGTGGTCCTACTCTATTTTTACCTCTCACTTGAGTCAAAAGACTTCTCATTGGGTCAACAGACCTCCATAATCCAGAGAGAAAAATAAAAAATGCACCAACCTTCCAAGCATACTAAACTGATATAACAATCTGTGGGAGGTGGGCGGGGTGCAAGAGACCAAACTGGAGGCATCCATTCCTCCCTATATAAATTAAATGCAATATTTGCCAAATGCAACATATAGTTCTGCACAAAAAAACATTTCTGAAAAACACAATGTGAACCTGGGTGCCACTGGCATGGTTGCGGCATATGTATATACAAGTATTCCAATACCAGTGGCACACCATCAGCTAAAAGGGCTAACAAACATGTGAACTAAGAATCTCAAAGTTTTTTTCATGTATTGTAGATAGCATAAATGCTTCTTTAGAGGTTTCCATGTATTGTTTGTTCACATTGTGTTTTTCAGAAATATCACAAACAGCACTAGAATGAGACCGAGTTCAGACTAGAGCAAGGAAAGCATACAATACAGGCACAGAATTATGGCTAAAAGCACAGTCTCTGCCATACTTTCTGGGCAGAGGACTGCACTGAGGTCTGAATAGGCATGGTCATAACAATTAAGTCATATACTGTAATACACTATGTTCCAAATTATAATGCAAATTATATTTTTCTCTGATTGACCCAATTGGTTGCTGCAACTGATAGAATAATGTGAAAATCATCAACGATTAGAGTATAATAGGTTTTATAGGACAAACCTCCCAATGATAACAGTTTTTTTTTTTCAAAATGAAAAGACTGCACTGTCCCAAATTACTATGCACAACAACGTTAGGGTATGGCCACACAGCAAGTGTAAAATGCTGGTTGGATTCTGTCTTTTCAATAGTTTCGGGGCGCGGCTATGTCCGCTGTTTGCGGATTCGCTCGTCCCCTAGACCATTGAATAGCACACTCTTCGCCCAAAAACCGAACGTAAGATTGTGCTTGTTCCGAGTTTTTCAGAACGCCAGCGGTGTAAGAATCCGTCTGGCTGAAAATCCATTCAGTGTTGATCACTGAACGGATTTTCTATCAAAGTCTATATGGATGGCTGACAGTCGGTTTTCAGGCAGTGGGATATACAAAAATCGCAATTCTACCATTGGTTTTTTTTACGCCATTCATTGTGTGAGTTAAATAATGTGACAGATGTATAGGTTAGGTCGTTACACACAGTGATACCAAATTTGTGTGCTTTTTTTACCTTTGATCTATTTTGGGGTGATTGGTATTTATAACGGAGAAATGGCAGTGCACATGACTTATTGTTTTTTACACTTTTATTTTTTATTTATTACATTTTTTTTTCACTTGTCCCACTATAGGAATATAATCAATGATCATTAGATCGCTGGTATACAATGACAACCGTCATTCATCTTGTCAGGCTCCAGATGGGCCTAACAGGACGACAACATAGACAAACCAGATGCCAGTAAATGCCTCTTGGTTGCCATGACAAACATCGGAGCCTCGCGATCATGTTGCTGAGTTCCCGATGGAGGACAGAAGGAGCACCATTCCTCTGTCAATCTCCTTAACTGCCGTGATCACTATTGACTGTGGCAGTTAAGGGGTTAAATGGCCCGGAATGATGTTTACTCCACCATAACTGCAGTAGGCCAGCTGTCAATCACCACCAGATTCCCGCAGCAATCGTTCCAGCACAGCTCCTATGCCAGCACGATCACCATGACAAACCGGTATATCATGGTGCATTAAGAGATTGAAGTTTTTTTTTTTTACCATGCAGTTTCACAGAGCCACAGGCAGCTTTAGACTCACACATTCTGTTAAGGCTGTTGGTGGGTCTATAGTAGTGATTGACACATCAGCTCTGCTAGCTATTCCTATTCCTGTTACAGTGACATGACTGCAGGAGATTTATATGCATACATGCCAACTCTCCCGTTTTTGGCGGGGGGGTCCCACTATTTTGGGTCCCCCCGCCCCCCGCCCTCCCGGGGGAGTTGGCATTTCTCCCGCCGCCAGCAGGCGTCGGGGGTCCTTTAAATGACCGCGGCGCGGAGTAGCGCTGGTGCGCTACTCTGGCCGCCCGCTCCGTGCCCACAGCGGGTGAAGCGGGCGCTGCCCCCGCTTCACCCGGCCGGAACCTCGCTGAGCAGAGAGGAGGCAGAACGGATCGCTCCCTCCTGCCTCCTCCCCCTGTATATCCGGCGCCGCTGTGCGCCGTACACACATGTCAGTGTCACAGAGGAAGTGACGCCGGCTTGCACTCACTTCCCCTGTGACGCTGAGGAGATCGGCTGGAGCTGGCCAGGTAAGTGGATTTTATTATTTTATTTTTATTAGTTTTAGGGGGGCACTGTCTGGCTACAATGGGGGGTCTACCTGGCTACAATGGGGGGTCTACCTGGCTACAATGGGGGATCTACCTAGCTACAATGCGGCAACTACCTGGCAACAGAGGGGGCACTACCTGGCTAAAAATGGGGGGCACTTACCTGGCAAAGAGAGGGCACTACCTGGCTAACAATGGGGGCACTACCTGGCTACAATGGGGGGGCAACTACCTGGCTACAAAGGGGGGCACTACCTGGCTACAATGGGGGCACTACCTGGCAACAATGGAGGCACTACCTGGCTACTAATGGTGGGCACTACCTGGCTACTAAAGGGGGCACTACCTCGCTACAATGGGGGTCTACCTGGCAACAATGGAGGCACTACTTGGCTAACAATGGGGGCACTACCTGGCTAACAATGGGGGCACTACCTGGCTAACAAATGGGGCACTACCTTGCTACAGAGGGGGGCACTAACCTGGCAAACAATGGGGGCATCTACCTGGCAAACAGAGGGGGGCACTACCTGGAAATCAATGGGGGCATCTAACTGGCCAACAGAGGGGCACTACCTAGGAAAAAAACAAATGGGGGCATCTCTACTCCACTGGCAAACAATGGGGCACTACTGGCAAACAATGGGGGGCATCTACCTGGCAACAGAGGGGCACTACCTGGAAATCAATGGGGGCATCTACCTGGCCAACAGAGGGGGCACTACTGGCAAACAATGGGGGCATCTACCTGGCAAACAATGGGGCACTAACCTGGAAAAAAATGGGGGCACTACCTGGCAAAACAATGGGGGCATCTACCTGGCAACAGAGGGGCACTACTGGAAATCAATGGGGCATCTACCTGGCCAACAGAGGGGGCACTACCTGGCAAACAGAGGGGGCACTACCTGGCAAACAATGGGGGCATCTACCTGGCAAAACAATGGGGGCACTACCTGGCAAACAATGGAGGCACTACCTGGCAAACAATGGGGGGCATCTACCTGGTTAACAAAGGGGGGCATCTACCTGGCTACAAATATGGCTCTACCTGGCTACAGAGAGGGCATCTATTTGGCTACAAGGGGGCATCTACCTGCCTGTAAGGGGCACTACCTGGTTATGAGGGGGCTACTACCTGGTTATAAGGGCATCTACCTGGCTTTCTTCCAAAGCCGTTATGCAGTTAGGTGGAGTAGGTGTGGCTTTTTGAAGGGGCGTGACATACCGTCAAGATGGGCGTGGCCATGCAAACTTTTGCCGCAGCGCGCTTAGCGCGCCGCCTACTACTATCTCCTGCTTTTTCATTTTCAAAAGTTGGCAACTATGTTTATATGCTGTAAGTGTAGTACACAAGACTACAGAACTCTATAGAGTGAAAGCTTTTAGTTTAGGTCAGTAAACAAAAGCCATTATTAGAAACTCTGCAGGAGGTGACTGACCATAGTCAAAATGATGAAAGATTAGAACAATGAGAGATAAGAGAGAGTAGGGACAGGTAGGGAGACATGGTTATAACCAGAAAAACCTGTGTGCTCTACAATCTTCTTTCAACAAAGCAATGTATTGAGAAAAAGTCTCCAATTACCTTTCCCTACATGTTAAACGCTATTTATTGTTAGTGAAAAAAACATTTTAATTAAAACATCCGTTTAAAGAAATGTTCCCAGGAAGGAACTTCTGTGTTACAAGTCAGTTGGCTACCTTTGGCTATGAGATGACTGTGATACAGAATGAGGAGGGCGGCTCTTGCGGCTGTCCTCACCAATTAATTTCTATGGGTGTAAGCACATCACTACATTTGGAACTTCCATAGAAATGAAAGTGGAGGATGGCAGCAAGTGCTTCCCTCCTGATTCTGTACAGCGGAAATTCCTTTGTGGGAACATCCTTTTACACCTTTTCTATTGAACTTTCTATCTCCCCTTCAAGTAGCGTGTTGTAGAGAAGAAGAAGCTTAGCATAATGATTTATCGCTTTATGGCAGAAGATTCAGTACAAATTGTAATTTATTCATTTTAATTTCTTCTTATTCTGGCTTAAAGTGTCCAGTGATTGTCAGCCTTTCTTGTGTACATGCAGGAATAGCTGTCAATCACTGATAAGACCGCCTACTGGACCCAGGATAAGCAGAAGTTTAAAAGAATAGATTACATATTCAGCTAAATGATTTACCACAATACTATATATTACTCTGCTCAGCTCCTCTATGACATGCTGCTGACAGATCAGATAGCGTGCTTAACGTGACAAGACCACTGGCCACGCTTGCTTAGGATAGTATTGTACATATAATAAATTGACACTTGGTTGGGATTTAGGGGGGACATGTATGAAAACTGTCTGTCTAAGACTTTTTTTCTTTGTTTCCCATAGCAACCAATCAGAGCTCCCTTTTCATTTTTTCAGAGCCCAATATGAAATGAATGGGCGCTCTGATTGGTCGCTATGGGCAACAAAGACAGTCTTAGACTTAGACAGTGTTCATACATGTCCCCCCAGATTCTTCATCCATATAATCATCTGCAATAAGCAATGAAAATGAATCAAATATAGAAATTCGAACCTCCCTTCTTCTAGTAATCTAGTGGGACCTACAATAAATGTCCCATCAGAGACACATCACTAAGATAAAGGGTTTTTGGGTTCATAAATGTATTTAATCACTTTTCTTCTTTTTGCCTTGTATACTGTATGGATAACATAGCATCCTAAAGACTGGATTGTTGACAAGGTGGTGGCACGAATTATGTGTCCATTGTTAGTTTTCTTTTGCCACAACATGAAGTGTTTTCAATGTTGAAACAGGAGTTTCGTGTTTTATGTTTTTGTTTTTTTTTATTTTCTGTTGTATATGTAAAAGGGAACCTATCATCTCCCTCTTGCTGCCACCACTGTTTACATCAAATCTATGTGCAGGCTCTCTTTACAATAGAGAGAAAAATGAATGCCAGATAGTTTAACATAGCAGATGACTAGATATCTTTTTGTTCAGTATTCAATATGAAAGCATAACAAAAGGATGCCACAACAAAATGAGAACTTTACCACTCAAAATGCTCGTATTATGCTCATGTGGTCAAATCACAGAGATGATCAAAAATTCATATAAATGGTATAATATTCATATCAATAGCATGATTAAACACAAAGGCATCTTTTCAGCCCGAAAACTGGCGCAGTCCTGTTCGCTATATTTTTAATCAGGTGCACTCCAAAGTTAGGTGCATTATAAAGTGACCGCGGCACTTTGTAATGCGTCTGAGATCGGGAGGGGTGCTGGAGACGGGGCGCACTACAACCGTATGATTCTACACATTTATGACTTTTAAACGGCAAATCCAGGCGCATTACTGCTAGAACAGGTAGAGCACTTTAAAAGTGGTTTACGTGAGCCAGAAGTGTCGCTTAGTAGCTAGAAAGCAATAAATTATGACCCGCAGTAGAACAGGTTCATAGATTCAGGCGCATTCTACGTTACTAATGCACACAAAAAAATGGCGTCTGAGCGGCAAAATACATACACGTCGCCCAAAGCATCAGTGCTAATTAAGGGCTTATATACCATCATATACAGTATATGCTGGTTCACATTAAAACTGAGTAATGGCAGGAATTAATATATATAAATTTATATATATATTATTATATATACACATATTATATATATATATTAAAAATATATACACATATATATATATAATTATATATATATATATATATATGCTCTTCATGTAAGAGAGGAGAAAACATAACACTGAAACTGCAGTGTAAATACAAAATGCAATGTTGCAGATTACAGCAACTCCTATGAATTAAACCAGGATTGAACAAGCATTGCAAAAGATAACAGCTACTCATATTCTTTTTCCACTTATAGCTTGCTAACCAAGCACACACTATCCTTTTCCTGTCCTCCATTATCTCAACCTCCATTTTCTTAAAACTAATTGCCTATCCCCAAACCCCTCCCGGGCA
>JAODAL010053389.1:0-25327 GCA_025379985.1 Phyllomedusa bahiana | reverse complement strand
CAATGCATATGTTTGCCTTGCCGTAATCGAATCAGTAGAGGGAAGAATCTTAGGTGTTTAACCACCACCAACATGTCACATGCAGCGAATGCATGAGTTGAAATGGAGGGAACACTTGGCCAAAAAAGGCCACACCGATCCTGGGATCCAACCACTGTCACACCCTCTGTCTCCACCTCCTCCTCCTCCTCCGCCACGACCAAGCGTTCCTTAGCTGCCCATGTCTCTCAGAGCCATGATCAAGAATCAGCCTCCGCTTCAGCCTCCACCGTCGCCCGAGTACCACCAGCACCACCAGAGACCCATCCTACCCCTTCTCCTTCCACCAGTTTGACCTGAACGCCGTACAGCGGCCAGTCTAGCAGCCAGCCTTCTGCCTACGAGGTTTGGGAGCAGAAGAAACACTTTAACCCAAACTATCCAAAAGCCAAAAGCCTGAATGTCGGCATTGCCAGGCTTTTGGCCTTGGAAATGTTGCCTTTCCGTCTGGTGGATACAGATGGGTTCTGCCACGTCATGGCCCTTGTCTACCTACAATACCAGATGCCGAGCAGGCATTTCTTTTCCAGAAAAGCCGTCCCTTCCCTGGCCAGCCATGTGTCATCTAAAATTTCAAGCGTGTTGTCTGCATCTGTGTCTGCCAAAGTCCATCTGACCACCGATACATGGACTAGTAAGCACAGCCAAGGCCATTATATCTCTGTGACAGCTCACTGGGTGAGCGGGGTGGTAACGGTAGCTCTCAGGCTCGGCGCACGCTCTTCAAAACCGCAGGGATGGTGAAGGATTCTTTCCCACAAGGTCCACTGGTAGCATCACGTGCCCTGAGAAACTAGGCCGTGTTGAAATTAATCTGTCTTGGAGACCGTCAACACACAGGTCAGGAGCTGTGGATGGCTCTTCGCAATGAGACCGAGTGCTGGCGGGGTGACAAGAACCTTGTGCCAGGCAAGGTGCTGTGCGATAACGGCTGGCCGCCCTTAAGATCGGTAGGCTGGAGCAAATCCCTTGCTGGCACACATCATGAACTTCATTGTCCAGAAATTTCTAAAGCGCTACCTGGGTCTGGACTGCCTGCTGAGGAAGGCTCGAGGTCTGAGCTCACACTTCCGCCGTTCGCACCCTGCTTCGTACCGCCTGGCGCCGTTGCAGCGTCAGCTCGGCCTCCCCGTCAACCGTCTCATTGTTGACGTGGCAACATGCTGGAATTCCACCCTCCACATGCTCCAGCGATTGTGGCAGCAGTGCAATGCCATTACGCAGTACGAAGTGACACATGGCCTGACAAGCAGTGGTGCGGAACTTGGGGTGTTGAGCCACCGAGACTGCAGGCAGGTGAAAGAGCTCTGCACCATCCTTGCCAGTTTTGAAGAAGCCACCAAAATGGTCAGTGCGGACAATGCCCTTGTCAGCATGAGCATTGTGGTGATCTTAGTTCTGGAACAATTGTTGGACACTCTGAAACAGCAGGTCCTACCAGCGACGGAGAAGGAGACGGACACAGATGCAGACACAGAGCCTTTCTCTCCGTGGAATCCAGTAGGCCTGACAGCTTCACAACTTTATCGGTCTTCATTAGGCAGTAGTTCGGGGTCCAGGGCTAGTGCAAGGCGGCACCTCATCTCTCAGATACAGCATCTGAGGCAAGTCAGGGCTGTGTTGAAGCTGAGGCGGAGGAAGCGGAGGAGGATGAGGTATTCCTGGACACCGACGTTACCGATGTCCCTGCCTTGGAAAGAGGTTGGCACGGATTTGAGGCAGAGGAGGAAGATGAGGAAGATCAGTTTACTAGTGCTCCTCGACCCAAAGGCTTTTGAAATCAAGGCTCCATCTCTATCATGAGTGCTTGGATGCTCCATTTCCTCCAACATGATCCTCGCATTAAGGCCATCAAACTGAATAACAGTTACTGGGTGGCCACCCTCTTCGATCCCCATTACAAAGCGAAACTCAGCACTTTTCTTCCACCCACCCAAATAGAGAGTAAAATGCAGGAATTGGAGACTGTGCCGATTAATCAACTGGAGACATCTGTTGCATCTGCTTAACGTTCTTCAAATGTCACGGTGGAACAATGCAGAAACTGACAGCTTGAGTGGCAAGTAGCCGCAGCAGCGGGCAGCAACATTAACACACGAACCGGTTTAAGATCATGGTGCACGACTATCTGCTTTCTTACACATTTTTTTGGAATGTTCCGGCCCCAATCGCTTCGGGGTATCCAAATGGTGAATCCCCACTCGCTCGCCACCCCATAGAGGTTTGTCCTGCCCCAGGAGCCACGTCATATTTGAGGGGCCCTTTCGCCAGGGAGGATTTTTATAGACAACGCTTGGCTTTTCCAGATAATGTTGATGTTTGACTTTCAAAGATGAATCAGGCATGGATTCTGAGATTTGTGGCCCCAATTGCCGGGTCAGATTAGTTCCCGGGTCTACTTCACATTCCCTTCAAACGAAATGGCCCTTTTTAAAAAAAAAAATTTTTAAATGTCATTTCTTACTGAAATTTTTATTCTCATTTCCCCAAAAGGTCTTTTTTGCTGGTTTTGGGTGGGAGACGTAAAAGACACCAATTGTACAAGGTTTCAGAAAAAAACGTATTCCATTTACTCACTTCACCCTTTAAAATTTTTCGCACTGTAAAAGGGTTTTTGGGGTCATGGTGCTGTGAGATACAGCTTAATAAAGGCCTTTTGGAACAGAAATGGGGTTTCTAAGTGGCATTTCTCCCTCACAATTTTTAACTGGCTAAAAGTCATTTTTATAATTTTTTGGGGTCTTTTGGGTTGTAAAAAAAAATGAGTTTATTAGGTTATTTAAAAATGGGTTTTAAAAATTTGTTTTAAATTGTAAGAGTGGCCAAAAGAGTATTTTGAATTTTTGGGAGCATTTGCTGTGAGTATTTGAACAGATGAAGTATTTGGGAAAGGTGTTTGAAGCACATTCGCCACCCCAAAAAACAGAGACAATTTCCTCCCAAACATTGAGTAAAACAAGAAAAAGAAAGCCAAAAAAAAGGGCACCTGGGTGAAACAGGAGCGCAACCCCCACATTTCCAAGTGAAGCTCAATTGGTCCGCTCTCTCGGGGGGGCAAACGCTCTCAGAGGCAGGATTTCTCAAAACGTACCCAGGTCTTTACTGGTACTGGGAAGGCTGGAGGTCTTAGCTCCACTTCCGCCCTCGTTTAGCACGGGGCTGTTTTCATTGCTGCATCTAAGGGGAAATTTTTCTGTGAAAAGGATGATGGAAACCCCGCCTGGGGTCTCATCGCACCCACTGTAAATCTGGCCCGTAGCTGAAACCTGGTGTTAATAGTGACCCGGGGACGCCAGCCCTTGCTTCACCACACCCCCGCCCCGCCAAGGTGAACCGCTGATCCCTTTCAGCCCCCCCCCTTGTCATAATTTCCTTCAACCCACTTGACAGTAGAATGCAGGATTTTCAGACAGGCCTCGTTGACCTACTTGGGACATCTGTTTCGTTTGCTTCACGTTCTAATGTCACGGTGGAACAATATCACCCGTAGAATGGCAAGTAGCTCTAGCAGCAGCAGTATTGGAAAACAAGTTGTTTTTAATATAGTTTATTTCTTATGGTGAAATTTTCTGCTGACGGTCCATAAGGGCACCTGTGCAGGTTTTTGGGTCATGTTGCGTTACAGGATATGGATAGCCAATGTCCATTTCACTAAAATACTGCTTCAAAGACTACTTTCTTCCGGCACTTTTTTTTTTTTTTTAAACAGTGTTTTATTACGAAAGATAAAGAGATCACACATCTGATATGACAAGATAACAGCACACAACTGAGTTTTAACATTTGTAACCTCTTATACAATGTCATGACATTGGACGACTATAGTTACATAAAATAGGTCCTCAATGAATGTGTTTCTCTGTCTTTTCCTTCCTCTTTTCTTATTTTCCTTATCAAATAAAACATTAGTACAATATACAATAGTGCATAACAACCAGAATACAAATAGTAAAAATCTAAATTATCAACTTCGTGTAGCATCCACTCCACCCGTCTTCTCATCCTGTTATATCTAATTTCCCCAAATTCCCACTTGTTTTTTCCCTCAGGAAATATGAGGAATATTTAAAGGTATTTATGATTATTATTATTATTATTATTATTTAAAGCACCATTGATTCCAGGGTGCTGCACATTCGAGGGGGTTACATACATTACATAATCAAACGAGTAAAAGTGATAAGGGATAATGACAATTGGCACGACAGAGGGAGAGAGGACCCTACCCGCGAGGGCTTACAATCTACAAGGAGGGGAAAGAGTCAGGAGGTGAGGGGCAGACCTGTCTGTGGAGAAAGTAGTGACAAGTTTAGTGAAGGTTATAGGCAAGCCTGAAGAAATGGGTTTTCAGGTTGCTTTTGAAGCTGGTGAAAGTGGAGGAGAGTCTGATGTGTTGGGGCAGAGTGAGTTCCAGAGTTGTTGGGTGAAGCACGGGAGAAGTCTTGGAGACGGTTGTGTGAGGAGCTGATAAGGGGAGAGCAGAGGGAAGGTCCTGTGAGGAGCGGAGAGTGCGTGGGGGGAGATATTTGGAAATTAGGGCAGAGATGTATGGAGGGGAGAGGTCATAGAAAGCCTTGTAGGTCATGGTTAGTAGCTTGAAATGAATTCGCTGGGCAATGGGAAGCCATTGAAGGGATTGGCAGAGGGGAGAGGCAGAGGAGTAGCGAGGAGAGAGGTGGATAAGACAGGCAGCAGAGTTAAGGATGGATTGGAGGGGAGCGAGGGTGCTAGCTGGGAGGCCACTGAGAAGGATGTTGCAGTAGTCTAGGCGGGAGATGACAAGGGCATGGACCAGCATTTTTGTAGTGTCATAGCCGAGGAATGAGCGGATGCGAGAGATGTTTTTCAGGTGGAGGCGGCAGGCAGAGGTGAGGGTTTGGATGTGTGGTTTGAAAGATAAAGCAGAGTCTAGGATTAACCCCAAGACAGCGGACTTGTGGGACCGGTGAAAGTGTAGAGCCGTTGACTGTAATAGAGAGATCAGGGGCAGGTTTAGAGTTGGATGGTGGAAAGATGATGAGTTCTGTTTTCTCCACATTTAGTTTTAGGAGACGTGATGAGAAGAAGGAGGAAATGGAGGACAGACAGTCAGGGATCCGGGAGAGTAGAGAAGTGACATCTGGGCCAGAGATGTAGAGTTGAGTATCATCAGCATACAGGTGGTAATGAAAGCCATGTGAGGCTATGAGCTGACCGAGGCCAAGGGTGTAGATAGAGAAGAGTAGTGGACCCAGGACTGACCCTTGGGGGACACCAACAGAGAGTGGCCGGGGGGAGGAGGTGGAGCAAGAATGAGAGACGCTGAAAGTCCGATCAGTGAGGTACGAGGAGATCCAGGAAGAGACAAGTCCGTGATGCCGAGGGAGGAGAGGATTTGTAGCAGGAGGGAATGGTCGACAGTGTCAAAGGCAGAGGACAGGTCCAAGAGGAGGAGCACAGAGTAGTGGCATGAGGCTTTAGCAGTTACTAGATCATTAGTGACTTTGGTTAGGGCAGTTTCGGTAGAGTGGTGGGGTCGAAAACCAGATTGTAGTGGGTCAAGAAGATGATCTCCATTATTTCTTGTTTGTTGCACTTACCTTCAATAAATTCTTTCCATTTTCTAAAAAAGCCTCCTGTCATTTTTTACTTATTCCTTTCTGTGTCTAGCTTTTCTAGAAATAGGAGTTGTCTCATGGCTATTTTAACCTCCGTTATATCCGGGCAGTCTGTTTTCAGCCAGTGTCTGAGTATCATGAGTTTAGTTGCTAACAATTCCAGATGAACTCCTTTGTCCTTAAGCATTCTATCACCCTCATCTTCCTTCCCTTTAGGCTTTAGTATATATTGGAAAATGCAACTTTGTGGTTCCAAAGGCACCTTGGAATTCCACACCTCCTCTATAAAAGCTATAACCTCTACCCAAAATTTCTGAATGTGACTACATTCCCAAATACAATGTAATAGGCCTGCCTTTGCCAACCCACACTTAGGGCAAGCATTGAGATACTTTGTTCCTTGCCTATTTTTGCCAAATGGGATATTAAACGCGTATATTGCGCTGTGCGCTATTTTGAATTGTGTTTCTCTCCAAACCTCACTGACTGTATCTTTCTTCACCATTACAAGGCCTTTAAGAATTTTATCCGCTATGTCTGCAACACTGAGCTCCACTTCCCATTTGGCAAAAATCGTTTGCGCTGTACCCCTTGTTGCCCATGTCGAGAAGTGCCAGTATAACCTAGACAGAGTAGCATATCCATCCATCTTTTTCATAATTACAGCAAACTCCTCCGGCTCCTCCAAAGCCTCCAAGTTAACCAACTTAGAAGTAATAAACTTTTTGAGTTGCAAGTATTGTAACACCTGGTTAGCCTTCAGCCCAAAACGGTTCTGTATCGATTCCCAACTCATAAATTTCTTTCTTGGCCCCTCTAACAGGTTCTCCAGAGTGTGAATTCCTTGTTTTCTCCAAACCCCAAATAATTTATTCTCTCTACCTTGGGTGAACTCCGGAAGTGACCAGAGCGGCATCCATGTGGTGGCATGCATGGGCCTCCCGAATAATTTGCGGACTGAGCGCCATGTTCCTAGAGTATTCCTGAAAAGAAAGTTATCTTTAGTGATCCTAGGAAGAAATTTATATGGGGTTAGCAAGAGAGCTTTCAGTTCCCATGGATATGCCAGTTGGACCTCTGCCTGAGTATTTGAAAAATAACTCGTGTCATGATACCAGTCCAGAATATGCCGCCACATAGCCGCCAAATTATACAATCTGATATCGGGTAGTTGGGCCCCCCTTGACTTTTTCTGAGCACCAACTTGCTTAATGCTATTCTCGCCTTTCCTTTGCTCCATATGAATTTCAGAAAAGCTCCCCTAAGCAGATTGATGTCCTTGTATTTGATTAGTAACGGCACATTCTGGAGTGGGTATAATAATCTAGCAAAGCTAACCATTTTTATTAGTTTAATCTGTCCACAGCAAGATAGAGGAAGATTATGCCACCGAGAAAGTTCCTCTTGAATCTTCTTTATGACTGGTGTAAAGTTTAGATGATAGAGGGATGATGATCTGGACCCAATTTTAATTCCTAGGTAGGTGATGAAAGAAGAAGCTACCTCCACTCCTAGTTCCCTCTTAGTAAGCTGTCCCTTACCCCCTAATTCTAATAATTGGCATTTATCTTTGTTTATTTTGTAGCCCGAGAAATGTCCAAACCAATCTAGAATCTCCATGACCTTTCTTACATGATCTCTAGAGTTCTCCAAAAATAGGAGCAGGTCATCTGCGAAGCACACTAATCTAGTCTCTACCTTGCCTATTGTTATTCCTTTGTATACGTTTTTTGTTCAATGAACATTATCAAATGCCTTTTCGGCGTCTAAGGCTAATAGGGCTGAACTTTGTAACTTATCTCCAAATTTTTCTGCAGCGATCTGTGCTGTTAAAACCTTTTAAAATTTTTTGACCCCTGATCCCCTTTACAAACCCCATTCGGTGATCCCTATTATGTGGGCAAAATGGGGGGCAAGTCTATTTGCCATGACTTTTGACCACATTTTTACATCCTGTTTATTAAAATTTGGTCTGTACGACCCGGGAAAAGTGTTACCCCTCCCCCGGTTGGTATCCCCAATAAAAGCCATGTAGAGATGGGGGGAATCGTTTTAACGAAGGGGAATTCTTTTTTAAATTTTTTCAGGAAAATTTTGGTTTCGGAACGAAGTCGAATTTTGGGGGTTTCGGGTGAATGAAGTGGTTTTGATTGTAAAAGGGCTTCGAGCCATGGCGCTCAGGGGGGAAAAGCACCTGGGAGGAAGAAGGGCCATACCCTTTGCATGATGTGCAGGGTGAACCCAATCAGGACCGGGGGGATTCTGTGACGTACCGCACTAATAATAGGGCGACACCGGGAGCCACACTCCTCTCCTGTGCTCATGGGGGAAGGGTTTGTGCGCGGCTGTAGTCTTATGAAAAATTGATTTTTATATAGGATTTTGGGGGGTGTCTCGCTTGTCTCAGAGATGTTCTCTTAATGTTCTATTTCTAATTTTTTGGGAAATTGGACTAAAACCCAGTGTGCGTCCCTGCGCTGCTATAATTAAATACCCAAAAGTGGGATCTAACCCTTTCCTGTTGTTTTTCTTTTAAAGAACCAGGTTTTTAAAATCAAATACCCCACTTCTTTTTGGTTTGGGCTCATTTTATTCCCCAATTTACATCAGGGTTAAAATTAAAAAAAAAAAAAGGGGGGCGTTGTTTTGTGGTGTTGCTGCCCCCAAAAAAAACCGTCTTTTCAACGCCAAAATATAAAAAATTTTTCCTGTAGCCTAATTCAAGAAAAGGTTTAAATTTTTTTTTTAAAAAAACCCTGAAAACTCTTGTTGTGTTTTGGGTAGAAAAAACGAAAAATTTTTTGTAACACGCTACAAAAGCTATATTTTGTGGGGTCAATTCTTTGGCGCAATTTACCCCGGGGTTAATTAAGCTTTGTTTTGCGGGTGTGTGACAAAAATAAACCTTTTCTTTTTCAACGCCAAAAATATATACTTTTTTCCCTGTACCCTAATTCTGTCCAAAAGGTTAATTAACCCTGTTTGTGCTTTTACATTTAGTAAATCCCTAAGTGTTTTTAAACGACACATACAAGTAAATTTTTTCCTGGCATTTGTGGGGAGCGCAATTTTTTTTCCCCAAGGGCTTGTTTCTGGGTTCTTTGGAGTCAAAAACGGGGTTTGTATTTTATCATATACAGATATATCTTTAAAACAGTGTTGTACTTTTTTTAGAACAAAGTATGTCGACAGAGAGGTGGCAGGTTTCACCTGGGGAGTGGCATGGCAAAAAACTTTCCCTGGAAAAGGCCAGGTCCAGACGCAAGGGGGTCGCAGCAGGGGTCCTCGGTGGGCCACAACTGCCGCTTTTCTGCGGCCGGTGTTGTTCAGAAAACCCAAGGGTTTTTTGATTGGTTGACTAGGTTCCTTTCCTCCAGATGACATTGACAACCCACCCAAGAGTCGGTGGGCCCCTAGACCAACCATTATTGGCATGGCCCGGGAGCGGGTCAGCGGCCCCCCTGCCCCTAGCCCGCCTCGCCCTTGGTTCCCTAGCCAGAGATCTACTATGTGGTCTGCGCCCCACGCCACTATATAGCGGGGATGAACAATTGGAGGAGGGCATTAGCAGTATTTGGCAGCGAAGAAATGGGGCCCAATTCGCGCTTCTTGCGTGGCGGAAAAGTTAATGTGGAGAGTGGCTTTGGGGTCATGTTGTGAGAGGTCGCCCGGCATACCAAAAGCGGTGAGAGGACGCAGGGTGACGATAAAACACAAATAGAGATGATGTACCCGCGCCTTGGGGACCCGGGTGGGGCAAGGGCTTTCTATCGTCAGGAGAAGGGGGCGTCAGCTTGCGGGGCGGCAGCAGCGCAGCCGCAAGTGGGTCGTGGGCGTGAGTCGCGGATGCGCAGTGTGAGGTCGGGAGCCAAAGCGGCCACGGGGGTAAAAAACCCGCTTCGCAGGTCCAAGAAAGTAGCAGAAAGGGGGCCCTCAGCAGGGCAGCGGGGGGCAAAAGTGTCCCCCAGGCGGAGGTTGGCGGGTTTAAATCCGATACTCGGCGGTGTGGCAGTTCTTTGTAAGAAAACCGGAGGGCCGGGGAAAATATGGGTTTATGTAAAATTTTGTGGCGGGAAAGTAAGCGTGGCCAGGGAGCTAACTTTCACAGGGCCCCTGCGTAAAAACATGCGCGTCACCATCGGTGGCCTGGGAGAAACGCCCCTTCCTGCCCCCCGCAAAACAGAAAGCAGCACCCCAGCCCCCCGTGGCACGCATGCCATTGCAGCCAGCAAGGCTCCACCACCTTGCAAAGGGAGTGTTTCTTTTGACATCATCTCCCGGCCGTGCTCTGTCCTGTACTCATGGCGCAGCATATTCGCGAGGCGATTCAAAGGACAACGTATGCATCCAAACCATCCTAAGTGCAGCAGTGCCCGTGCTCTGTCCAAGTTGTTGGTACTGCAGTCCTCCCTTTCCAAATGGTGGCTCTGCACCGTTAGAGAACTAATGGCTTTGCGAGCCGAATGGAGAGTTCCAAGCTTTTTATTTCTTTTAAAAAAAAAGGCGAAAAACCAGCATTCATAAATTGTGAACAAAAGGTGGGTCAGTCCTTGAGTTTATCGGTTTGTTCCAAGGTCCGGGGCAGCGGGAGTTTGGAGCTGAAACTACGGTAGGGCCGACTGTCCTTTACGGCCCCTGGGTGAATTGTTTCCACCCCCAGGCACCCAACAACTTGGACAGGAGACGCGCTTTCTTCCAGTTGTCAAAAAATGCTGACCTGCGCCAAGTCCGCCTCCTCTCTCCACCACCACCACCATCTCAGCCTCCAAGTACTGCTCCATATACCACTGTGTAGGGCACAGCGGGGTCAGCAGTTCTAAACCCCGGGGGGCCCCGGGAACGAAGTCACACAGGGGGGGAATGCTCCGCGTCATGCGCAAGAAATCGATGTGTGGCTTTCTCCCCGCCAAATGCAAATCCGGGGAAACCCTGGTGAGGACAAGGGGGGAAAATGGTGTCCCGCGCACGAGGAGGGATGGTCCATGCGCCGCATGCGCACGTGTTTTTAATTGGTTGTGAAAAGGGCCTGAAGTCTTCCCCCGATCTTTGAAATTTGAAAAAAGGCCAGGAAAAAAGTGCATGCATTTTCATTCGTACAAAGCAGGAACACCCTCTCGAGTTGCAGCGGCAGAAGGCCTCCCCCCCAAAAACCCCTCTGATATGGATGTTTCCCCCCGGGATTCCCGCTGCAAGTTGGACCGACTGTATGAAAAGAGAAAGGCCATTAAAGATTTTTTGATGATCCAGGCAGACAGAAGTCTCCCTGTGTAACTTTGAGTCAGCCAAGTGGCAGCTATGCGTTACACCTGCCGTTTGTTGAGGGCCCTTCGAGGGGGCGAGTTATTTGTCAGTGCCCGGACTGGGGTGAATAACGTCATTCCTGCTTCTGTCTGGAAAAAATGCTGAAAAAAACGTTGGGGGGGGACTGGGACGTGGCGGGGTACATTCTGGCCACATGAGTCCCCTGGGGATGAAATGGAGGGGAGGAGGAGGACATTGGAGCGAAGAATTTTTTCTGGTGAAATGAGTGGTTTTTTACCAGGTGACAAGAGAGGGGGCAGGGGGCGCTGGAGGGGTGGATGGAGGGTGGGAAAATGAGGCAGATGACCCCAAAAACGTGGGAGTTTACGTGGAAATGGAGGCAGGGAGCCCCGGAGTCACTTGTGCAGATGGCCCCCAGCATGTTATTTGCCTGGCTGTGACAGCCGAATAGTCAGATCGGCAGAGGGATGATTCTGGCTTCCACCCAAATTTGGGCCCCTCGCATCGGTCCAAAATGGGACCTTTTTCCCCGTATTGAGAGGGAAGACAAAAATCAAATACTTAGGGGAAATCCCCCGTAATCAGTTGGCCGTGCCTTGGCGGGATCGTCCCCCCTCTGAAAGGTCGACGGGGGGGTTTAGGTCACGTACTACTCCCCGGCTGCTGGGGGAAGGTGGGGGGGGGGAGGAGCAGTACCAGTCCATCTAGTAGACCTAAGTTGGAGTCCTGATGAGCAGCTTCCCCCTTTACCCGCCCTAGTGTGGAGGGCGTCCCCGCAGCAGCAGCAGCAGGAAACCCGGGCAGTCCCTGAACCAACGGTTATGGCCTACTTGGACAGCCTCTGCCACCTCAGTTGAAGATCCCTGGACACTGGGCAGCCAAACTGGATGTGTGGCCCCAATTGCCGAGTTGGCAGGGAGAAGCTGTCCTGCCGGCCAGTAGTGTGGCATCAGAGCGGTGTGTTTTGTGCGGGGGGGCCCAATGTTACCCCAAGGAGAAACCCCCCCCTTTTCCACGGGGGGAAAAGTGGGGAAGATGACCTTTGTCAAAATGAAAAGGGGTGGACGGCCAGATTTCCAAAACCAATGCCTTAGGTTTTTCAGTCTGGGTTCAAACTACCCGCCTCGCCCCCTATTCTGATGCCGCCACCCCCCTGATGCCACACATCCTTGGGCAGTTTCTTTTATTGCACCCCCATCTTTACCAGGGATGGTTTGCCCCCCTCAAAACCTGTCATTGTGCCACTCTATGACCTCTGTGCTGCTGCTGTTTCGTTTCCCTGACATCCACACTGTGTCATTTTGCCAATGTTTGACCCCCCCTTTCTGCTGCTGGGCTGCTTTCCCCTGTCCTTTCCCACTGTTCATTGTGCCATGCCTGACCCATGCTGTGCCCCCTTGGGCCTCCCCTTCAGTCTTGTGCACTCTGTGGTTCCCCCTTTTTGCCCCTCCAGAAAGTCATTGGCCACTCTTGACCTCATGCTGTGCTTGTGACTCCCGCCTTGCCCTCCCCACTGTGTCCCTTGTGCCACTGCCTGCCTCATGCTGCTGCCGCCGTGACCTCCCCTCTCCCGTCATTTTGCCTTCTGTGGTTTCCTCCTGTTTTCCCCTGAATGTATTGTCCCCTGCCTGATCTCATACTGCTGCCGCCGGCCTCCACATTGTGATTTTGCACTCTGTGGGCCCAAAAGTTTTTCCCCCTCCGAAAGTCATTGTGCACTGCCCGATCTCTATGCTGCCGCGTGACCTCCACACTGTGTGTTGTGCCACTCTGTGGCTAATATGTTTGCCGCCCCCAGAAAGTCATTGTGCCCCTGCCTGATCTATATGCTACCGCCGTGCCTCCACACTGTGTGATTGTGCCACTCTGTGGCCTTTAATACGTTTCCGCCCCCAGAATGTCATTGTGCCCCTGCCCGATTCATCTGCGCCGCCGTGCCTCCCCACTTTTGATTTTGCCACTCTGTGGCCCAAAACTGTTTTGCCGCCTCCCGAAAGTCATTGTGCCACTGCCCGTTTCTCTGTGCTTGTGGACCTCCAACTGTTCATTGTGCCCTTGTGGCCTAATACTGTTTTGCCGCCTTGAATGTCATTGTGCCACTGCCTGACCTATCTGCGCCGCCGTGACCTCGCTCTCAGTCATTGTGCCACTCTGTGGTTTCCTCGTGTTTTGCCCCCCCAGAATGTCATTTTGCCACTGCCTGCCTATGTGCTGTGGCTGCCCCCGGGCACTCCCACTTTGTCAATAAAGTTCCACCCGAGCTCTCAGTTTTTTTTTCCGCTTTCGCTGGGATGCTTTTTTAGGAAAATTCCCGCTTGAGTTTTTTGGGTGTTTTGCCCCTTAAGTGCCAGGGAATTTTTTTGTGAAGCGTTTAAGAGCGGCGGGCAGTCATCTGGTGTATACTAAAAACAACTTTTTATGAAGCCAACCCAAACTCCCCCGCATATTTTTAAACATGGCACAACGGTCTACAGCACCTTCGGCTCTGGCAGCCCGGAAAAAAGCTGCTTTTTAAAGCGATTCGGCGAAGTAATTTGGAAGAAACGAATTTTGTGGGAAAAAAATTCGGCGAAGTGACCGAATCGAATTTTTGAGAAATTCGCCCATCTCTAGCCATGTCCCCTGTAGGCAGCATTCTCTCAGTGTTAATGATTGTATTGAAAACCTTTTAATGTGGGTGTCAGTTCTTCTCTCATCAACTTATAGAAATCTCCTGAGAATCCATCGGGACCTGGTGCTTTCCCCAGTGGTAATTTCTTAATGACCTCAGAGATTTCTTCATCCGATATTTCCCTATTTAAAACCCCTCGGTCCTCCTCTGTCAGCCTGGGTAGATTAACCCCCTTCAAAAATTCTCAACCCTTTTCCAGGTCATAAGGGGATTGTGAGTATAAATTCGAGTAGTACTCCCTCAAAATCGAATTTATCTTCTTAGGATCATTAGTTGAGTTCCCTACCCCATCCTGCATGGTTAAGATGTTAGTAATTGTTCTCCTTCCCCTAACTAGATTAGCTAACAGTTTCCCGGCTTTATTTCCATGCTTGTAGAGAGATAGTTTTAAGTGATCACTGTACATATCTTCCATTCTACCTTGATACAGATCGTAGGCTGCTTTGGCTTGAACCCACTTTGCCTTGCTATCTGGGCTCGGGTTTTGAAGAAACTGGGTATATGCTGTTCTCAAGGCCGAAGTCGCCTCTACCAGTGCTTTAGAGATTTTCTTTTTTTTTTGTGCCATATAGGCCATAATCCTTCCCCTCAAGACAGCCTTGGCCGCATCCCAATATAGAAACACATCTTCTGACTGGTCCTGGTTATCTCTTTCATACTCCCACCACCATCCTTTAAGGATTTCTCTAAACTGTTCGTCATTTGCCAATGAACAAGGGAACCTCCACAAGATCTCTGACCCCCGTTTATGTGTTTCCCTAATATTGATACTAATTGGTGCATGGTCAGAGATTACTATGTCATTAATCCCCACACCTTCTATTTGTTTGACGAGGTTCTGGGACACAAAAAAGTAATCGATACGAGACCATGACTGTCTCGCATGAGAGAAGTGCGTGAATTGGCTCTCTGCTGGGTTAGACAATCTCCATATATCTATGAGTCGAGTACTATCACACAAATCTTTTAGCAATGACTTCCTCGAATCTCCCTGTCTGGGACGGTGGTCTGTTCTCCTCCTATCCTCCAAATTACTCATCACTCTATTGAACTCTCCCCCCTAGTAAAACATTCTTGTTGCTATCCCCCAGCACCATCTGTTCCATTTTAGCAAAGAAGGGTCTATCTCTCTTGTTAGGAGCATACACATTGTATACACTAATTCTACAAGCCGGGGTATCCAGCACTATATTTATCCACCTCCCCTCATTGTCAGTTTTTTGATTAATTAGTTTGCACCCAGAGTTCTTATGTAAAAGAACCCACACTCCAGATTTCCCCTTTTCTGCTTGCGAACCCCACACCTCACCAACCCACCCTCTTTGCATCCGCTTGAAATCTCCCTCTTCCAGATGTGTTTCTTGCAATAAGGCAAGATCTAATTTCATTTTCCCAAGATGACGCAGAACCATATTCCTCTTGTGAGGAGACCGCAATCCCTTAACATTACAGCTAACCACTTTCAACATTGTGATATCTCCAATCGGTTATAGAATCCGAGTGAAATTTAGATGCACACGTTAACTTAAACATTAAAGTACAGTAATACAGAAACTGTGTAAAACAACTCCTTTCCCTCCCCTCCTCTCTCCCTCTCCTGTCGCTGACTTGTGAGAAAAAACTTCCCTGTTACCTTCATCTCACTCTTTTTTTTTTTTTCCCGGAAAAAACATGTCCTCCACCTCTCACCCCCCTTTGCTATACCATTACTTTCCACTCCCTAACTCAAATGATTCTCCAGAAAGAACATCATAAACTCATGATAGCTTGCGATAAGAAAAATGAACCAAAAGCAATTCTGAGCTGAATCTATAAGAGTCCATCCCATTTCAACATCTTATGGCCCCTGCATAAAGGCTAAACCTCCTTTTGTGATGTGTCCATGTGACCTTCTCACTAGTTCCTTGATTGACCAGGAGACCCGGATCCCCTTGAGATATGGGGCTGGAGTAGGTCACCCAGTGATTGCGATGCATCTAAGTCCTCATCAGAACTTGCATTGCTCATCCCCCTTCGTCTCAGGGGGCTTTTAGGGTTGAATAAGGAGGCTAGCGCTTTTTCCGCCTCTTCTGGTGTGTTGCACGTGATAGGCTTAGCATTGTCCGGAAAAATTTTCAAAACTGCCGGGTATTGGAGAATAAACATAACTTGCTTGCGTGCCAAGACTGAGCAGATTTCTTTTTAAGCACGTCTTTTCTTAGAAAACCTCCACAGAATACTCTGCAAACAGTAAAAATTTCTGCCCCTCATGCTGCACCTGCCCTCCATTTTTCCTGTACACCTGCATCAAGTGTGTTTTTTCTGCAAAATCCAGGTACTTTACAATAACTGGTCGTGGCCTGACTTGGCTGTTGTCCTGATCTTCCTTCCTGGGAGGCTCAATTCTATGCGCTCTCTCAACTTTTAAATGCTTGTCAATACCCAACAGTGAGGGAATAATTTCTGCGAATAGTTGTGGTAACGCTGATGTTTTCACACTTTCTGGGACTCCAATAATACGCAAGTTATTTCGCCTGGAGCGATTTTCTAAGTCCTCTATTTTGGTTTCCAGCAAGGCAGTTGTCCTTAGTAGCTTATGTAAGGCGTTTTTAGACCCTAAGATGTCATCTTCTACACAGCTCAGTCTTTGCTCATATTCATTGAGCTGGGCCGCCTGATTAGATACTTCTGCCTGCAGGGCAGATAGTGTAGATGCCACTGATGCCGTGACTGATTTTGTGACAGTGTCCTCTAATGCTGCTGTGATTGCAGGGGCTATGAGAGTAGCTACCTTTGCTGCCAGCTCATCGCAACTCGATGCTTGCCCCGTTATTACCTCAGTCCCAGGGGTATCTGCCAGATCATCCTGCGCTCCTTGGACTGCCTGCTGTATGCTCCTGCCGCGTCTTGTGGCGCGCAGGGTGTCGGGCGCCATCTTGGCTGCCATGCTGCCAGAGTGTATGTGGGAGTTTAATATTCCTCCTGCTCCCCGCGCTGCTATCGCTGCCCGCTCTGCGCACCGGAGCGGTGTATGAGGTACCGGCACTCGTTGTCGCAGTCTGTGCTGCTGTATGTCGGGCAGGGAGCTCCATTATAGGGGAGCGCGATCCGGAGCTGCGTTCCTCACCTCCTCCTCACATGCGCGCCGGAACCGGAAGTCCGGCACTTTTTAATCTGTGGGTCATGCAGGTTTCAGGGTCATGCTGTGGCCCAGGACAGGTATAGTCAATGTCCAGTTCAACAAAAATGGTGGTTCAAGACTCCTTTTTCCGGCTCTTTTTAATCTGTGGGTCAGACAGGTTTAATGGTCATACTGCAGTCCAGGACAGGTATAGTCAATGTCCAGTTCAACTAAAATGGTGGTTCAAAGACTCCTTTTCCGGCACTTTTTAATCTGTGGGTCTTGCAGGTTTGAGGGTCATGCCATGGTACAGGACAGGTATAGTCAATGTCCAGTTCAACTAAAATGGTGGTTCAAAGACTCCTTTTTCCGGCACTTTTTAATCCGTGGGTCATGCAGGTTTGAGGGTCATGCTGCGCTACAGGACAGGTATAGTCAATGTCCAGTTCAACTAAAATGGTGGTTCAAAGACTCCTTTTTCCGGCACTTTTTAAATATGGGAGTCATGCAGGTTTGGGGCTCATGATGTGGCCCAGGACAGGTATAGTCAATGTCCAGTTCAACTAAAATGGTGGTTCAAGGACTCCTTTTTCCAGCACTTTTTAATCTGTGGGTCAGACAGGTTTAATGGTCATACTGCGGTACAGGACAGGTATAGTCAATGTCCAGTTCAACTAAAATGGTGGTACAAAGACTCCTTTTTCCGGCACTTTTTAATATATGGGTCAGACAGGTTTAAGGGTCATGCTGCATTCCCGGACAGGGGTAGTCAATGTCAGTTCAAGTAAAATGATTTGGGTTTAAATAAAACTGCCTTGTGGCACTTTTTAATTTGTGGGTCATGCAAGTTTAAGGGTCATGCTGTGGTACAAGACAGGAATAGTGAATAGTCTGTCAGTTTTTTTTCTGTGACTCTTGTTGCCTAATTATCTTGCCTAAGATGTAGCACATATCCAGTTTACTGTTGTGGATGTTAATTCCAGCCTCTCCACCCCTGTTTGGGTGTTAGAATGAAGGTGTTGTTTCTCTCCCATAGACTTTAATGGTCATCGGCGATAATCTGTTATCGACTATCGGCTATTGTCATGATAATTGCCGATATTGACTATCAAATCGATAACGATAGTTGACACAATCACTCATCACTATTTGTGAGCACTTATGATGCTCATAGTGTTCTCATTAAACGTACTATTAAAAAATATTGTCATATTTTGTCCACTGACAAAAAATATGGGAGGCTGTTAAAAAATGTTCCCTATTTCGTTGACAAAAAGGGTAAACGATAGGTAACCAAATTATATCGTCTGAGTTAAAAGTAGAAAAAGAAAGCAGACAGACTAAGTTAACATCTAAACGCACAGGTACTTACCCATGTATGAATTGTCAGCATTGCAATGCGATTATCAGAGGTCCATTTGTAACACATCCAACACAAGGTAACAAAGTATATGTGAAGGTTTCTACACTTGTGATACGAAGCCCGTTGTATATTTATTAAATTGTCCATGCGGTAAGGGTTACTTAGGTCAGACAGCACGTAATATTAAGCTGAGATTAAATGAACATCGTTCTAGTATTAGGGTTATGAAAAATAAGACAAAATGAGTTCAATATCAAAGAAGAGGTTGATAATAAAAGAAAGTTTGGTGAAAGTTCAGTTGCTCGACACTTTAGTGAATTTAACCATAACGTTACAGAACTGAAATGGTGCATTTTAGAGGAGGTGAAATGTAGAGAAGCTGAAAATTTAGAGAAGTGTTTGTTACGACGGGATGCGATGTGGATATATACCATGAATACACTGGTGCCTGCTGGGCTAATGAAAATTTTAGCTTGAGAGTATTTTTGTAAGATGTTTTGTTTTAAAAAAAGAGGTAGTTTTAGGTAGTAAGTTTTGAAATTGTTAATAGTATTATAATGTTTGTTACTGCCATATAAAAGCAGGTCCAGAACTCAGACGGACATGCTTGAGAAAGGGGAGGGATTCCCTGAAACATTGCACATTTGGGTCCACGCCCGCCTGTTTGATCAGTCTCCACTATTGCGGACACAGAGGAAGTTACCGCTGGAGAAGTACGAGTTCCTTTGGACTTAAGGTTACCACTTACCAATTTGATTCATGCAAGTAACATTATTATGTGCACGTTTTATTGTTCATATCTGAATTGTTACATGAAATAAATCAGCTCTCTTCGATAAGGAAAAGTTGTACCTGCTATGGTGTTTTTGAGAAGCCAATGTGTATTCCCAGGTATTTTATAGAGTTCTGGGCAAGTATTATTTTAACTTTTGGTTTCTTTAAAATGTAATTAAAGTTGCCCTTGGATATCTGTAATAATTAGGATTTGGTCTTGTTCACCTTGAGCCCCGAGCAGTTCCGGAACACCTTCAATTGTTCAAAGAGTGCCTCTAAATCTGGCTCCGGATCGGAGAGGAAGAAGACCATATCATCTGCAAACATAGCTAGTTTAATCTCATGATGGTGCAGTTTAATACCTGCAAAAACTGGATTGAGTAGAAGATATCTAGCAAAGGGTTCCACCGCTATGTTAAAAAGTAGGGATGATAGGGGTCACCATAGCCTGGAACCTCTTAGAAGTGGGAAAGGCCTAGAAACAAATCCCGTGATGCAAATCCTTGTCTTTGGGTTTGAGTATAGGGATCTCAAGAAGGTTCTAAAAGGTCCCTGCAGACCAATTTTATCAAGGACTAGGTTTAACCAACCCCAGTCCGCACTTTTGAATGCTTTCTCCATATCAACAGTAAACAGTGCGGCCTGTGGGTGGACCATGTGGTGTTGTCTAAATTCGATAAGGACCAGAAGTACTTTACGGATATTCGCTACAGCTGACCAACCCTGAAAGAAGCCGACCTGGTGGGGGCCAATAAGCTTTGGTAGCACTAATGCCAATCGGTCTGCCAAGATCTTGGCCATAATTTTCAAATCCACGTTAATAAGCGATATTGGTCTATAAGAGGTAGCCATTGTGGGGTCTTTCCCTGGTTTAGGTATAACTTTAATATGTACTGTGTTTGTAAGCTCTGGGATCAAATTACCCTGCAAATATCCATTATATAAGTTCACCAATGTTGGGGAGATCACATCCTTAAGGGTTTTATAAAACTCACCCGAGTACCCATCCGGTCCAGGTGCTTTTTGCATTCCCAAGCCAGAAATCACTCTGCCCAGCTCTTGAGTGGTAGTAAGGGCCCCCAGATCAAATCTATCCATCTCCGACAGGGTCAGAAGATGAATCCCTCATAACCAGTCCGAAGATGAGGAGTCATTTAGATTCTCATCTGTGTATAGGTGTTCATAAAATACCTTCAAAATGTTGGTTATATCATCTCCGGTAGTGTGCAATTTCCCAGACTGACCCTTTAATGCCGGGATATGCGTGGAGGGGATGGCACCTTTTGCCATTCTTGCTAAAATTTTGCCAGTCTTATTTCCATGCCTGAAGAAGTGTGCCTCCTGCCTTGTAAGTTTTTGGGACTTTCTTCTTTCTAGCCAGATCTCATAAGATTAATTTCCTTCCACCTATTCTTATTTGCCATTGATGAGTCAACAAGAAAAGAAGTATATGCCTCTCTTAGCTTTCCACTAACTGATTTCAGTGCATTAATAATTTTCCTTTTAAGTCTGTCACATGCGCAATCAGTCTGTCTCTGATAACTGCCTTGGCCACATCCCAAAAGAGCTGTGGATTGTCCTCATATCCTGCATTATCCGCTGAGTAATCTAGCCACCACCCTCTTAATGTCATCTTGAAATCCTCATCCTGCACCAAGAAATTAGGAAACCTCCAGATGAACTCTGTTCCTCTGGGGGTTCATTCCTGTAAATCCAGACCGACTGGGGAGTGGTCTGAGACTATCAACTCGCCTATTTTAATTTGTTCGATTCTGGACAACATCATCTCTAGCTTAAGAATGTAGTCAAGTCTGGACCATGTGGAGTGCACATGTGAAAAATGCGTGAACTCCCTGGCCTCTGGATTAAGCAACCTCCAAGGGTCCATCAGTCCCGTGTTTTGAATAAATTGAGGGAGGAAGTGCTCAGATTGGGACGATGGATACCCGGAATTATGTTCACGTTGTCTGTCCTCACTTTGCGAGAGAACTGCGTTTAGATCCCCTCCCACTATTATACTGGACACCCTGTCTTGAAGTATAATGTTTTCCATCTCGTTGAAAAATTGGTTACCCTCTACATTTGGGCCATAAATACTATGTATTGAAAGTTCTTCATTTCCCAGTCGAATTTGCACCTGTGCCCATCTTCCCTCGTCGTCATGTGACTGACCCACTATCTGATACGGAGTTTTTTATTTATTAATATCAAAGCTCCTGCTTTCCTTTGTACAGATGCAGAATCAACCACCTTCCCCACCCACATCTTCCGCATTCTGTGGAAGTCTTCCGCCAACAAGTGTGTCTCCTGAAGCAGCGTTATATCGGTCTTCGGGCGTTTAAGGAGTCACAGCACCAGGATTCTCTTGCTGGGGGACCTCAAACCCTTGACATTCCACGTGATTACACGTAAGAACGTATCATAGTAAATTGGGTATATTTGATCTTCATCTTCTCAACCTCATCCCCCATCTACACCACAGACATGTTGAATATAACTGTTGGACAGTAAACTCATCCTAACACAAGTATGAAAAAGACAACTGTAACAGAGTAAACCACACATTTGAAAATAGGATCACATACTGAGTTGATTATAGGATTTTCTAATCCAACCAGATAGATGTGACATTGGACCTCTCTTTTTTCCATTCGGATGCAAGGGGTACAAGTGACGTACTAGTAAGATAAAGATCTCTATATGCAGAGCTTCTAAAGAAATAAGCTCCCTTCTGACACCCGCTCCTATTTAGACACATGATACCTCAACTGCTCTTCTGCTCTTTCTATTTGGGTAACCAAAAAAAACAGAGAAAAGCGATAAGAGGAGGGAAAGGTGGGAAATTCTTTAAATACTTTTTGGTACCATATTGATGAAAAAGTGTCTTCCCTTTCTTTCAAAACAGAGCAATTTTGTCTTGATTCACAGTCAAGTACCCTGTTTGGGTGGATGCCTGGTTTGCTGCTCCTTAGGACGAGTAACCAGTGGAGGGAAGTCCTCACCATCTTGGTGAAGTCGGTCTGGTGAGAAGTGCCTGTCTCTTACCAGGGATAGCCTTTGATTAGATTCCTCTGCTGTGGGCGTAGGCTATCTTAGGTTTCTCCTTGCCTCTTCTGGGGAGTAAAATGTTGAAGAATTGCAGTCCTTGTGAAATATCTTTAAGGTAGCTGGATAGAACAAAGCAGATTTTATATTTTTTTGGTAAAGATCGGAGCATATTGTAGAAAACGCCCTTCTCTTTTTAACGACCTCGGCTGAAAAGTCCTCAAATATTTGGATTCTGTGCCCTCTAATTTTCAGAGGAGATTTTAGGCATTTAAAAAGTCTCAGAATATTGGACTTATCTGTAAAGTCTAAGAATTTCACGATGACTTGGTCTCTCTCGTAAGGCTGGAGAAATATTAGGTCCGTACGCTTCAAGTCCTCTGCGATCTTGTCCCACTCTGAGCCCTCACAAATATGCATTAGGTCTTTCTGCGGGACTGACTCCGGTAACCCTATGATTCTCAGGTTACTTTTCGTGACCTATTCTCTTGGTCTTCAACTTTGTTCCAGAGTTTTTTGTTTTCATGTACTACATCTCGAAGCGTAAAAGATTGTTTTCCGCCTCCTGTTCTAGTTCTTGTATCCGTGATTCAGCCTCATCAAGGAGATTATCATGTCTTTGTATATCTGATTGCATTTGTTGCATCGTATCATGCACGGTCTTAATATATTTCCTCAATTATATGTTTGTAGTTGATTAGATGAAGACCTTGACACTGTTCGAGTTCCAAAGTATCATCTGCCTGGCGAGGCAATGAAGTGTGTTGAGGTGAAGAGGGACTCAAGAGATCTCTAGATTCCCCTAGATCATCTCGGTCATGACGGATTTGCTTAGGAGGTTTGACAGGTTTTTCATTCTGTATAGGTTGTCCGTTCCACCCCATCTTTTGTACATAACGGTCCATATATGTTAGACGCCGCAGGGCTCGTAATTTAGCTGTATGATTTTTTAAGGTAAAGACTTGTTAGTGCACAGCGGAATTGTTGTAACTAAGAATTGCAGAGCTCTGGAACTGAAAGTGTCATGCAGAAAAGTTGAGGCTGTTTTTTTTTTTTTAGAAAACGGCCAGAAGATGGCAGTGTTATTCCACTATGCTCCTTAATATCTTTACCCCTGTGCTATAGTGCTGGTGATCGCCTTGCATAATATGATCCCAAAGCACTCTCAATAACTTTAAGAAGGCTGTTCTCCACTGTTGTAACTAGATGGGAAGACTTAGTTGTTTGATAGCAGTGCTTTATGTCCAAGGTAATCGGCTGTGAAGTGCTGGCCTGTGTGTAAAGTTTTGTGCCTGTGCAGCTGCAGGAACACAGGTACTGAATAATGGTAGCCAGGTCTCTCCACCTTCCCCTCGAGTTCCTGGGGTGCAGCGTGGGTATTTCTATGAGCGCTACCCTGCGCTCAAGGGCTTAGATGTGTAGTATAAATGCCTGAGCCGTGCACTGTATTTCTTAAGAGCGGCTACCTAATGGCGTCGCTGAGATTTAAAATGGCCACCCTGCAGGTCAAAAAGGTGCGATAAGTCTCGCTCACCTCATGTGTAAGATGCAGGCACTATGTCGCCGCTGTCCCCGATGCTCGCACTCTCTCCCGAACTGGTGTCCGGGCACTTTATATGGTAGAGTACTGGGTCTGATGCTGGTTTGTTTTGGGCTCCTTTTTGTCCATTGGATAAGCGCACAGCACCTCGCAGTCCCTGGCGCTCTCTGCTTCCGCCGACGAAGCTGCCGCGGCACGTCCCTGCTCTTTGTCTGCAGGAGCACTGGCCTCTAACGTGTCCCGGCACCTCCGGTGGCTTTGTGTGCAAAGCACACCAACACTTGATGGGTATGTTGGCTGGTTGTTGGAGCGGGTGTTCAGGAGCTCTCACACCCCGCTCATGACTCCATGGCACCGGAACCGTAAGTCGGAACTTGGTGAAAAGAGTTTTTCCAACAAGATTTTTTTGAATAGGACCTTGACTATCTCTGTCTTTTACAGCAGCATGACCCCAAAACCAGCAAAACAGTGTTCTTAAATGCCTATGCTTTGTAAGTGGCAAATAGGAGTAGAAATTGATTTTTTTTTATGGAATATCTGTGGAATGGGGTCTTATGGAAGAACTCTGACAGCAAATCACAAGTGTTCTTAAATCCCTATAATTTGCAACTGGCAAATCGGATTAGAAATATAACTTTTTCTATGGAATATCTGTGAAATGTGGTCTTATGGAAGAACACTCACAGCAAGACAGTACATCAAAAGTGTTCTTGAATCCCTAGAATTGGCAACTAGGATTAGAAATAGAATTTTTTCTATTACAGCAGCATGACCCCAAATGACCTTTCAGACACTCAATAAAATTTTCAAGTAGAAAAGAGTTTTTAAACAAGATTTTTTTTTAATAGGACCTTGACTATTGCTGTCTTTTACAGCAGCATGACCCCAAAACCAGCAAAAAGACCTTACGGACACTCTGTAAAATTAGCAAGAAGAAAATAATTTTTTAAACAAGATTTTTTTTAATAGGACCTTGACTATCGCTGTGTCGGGAATCTCCTGCTATGTCTTAGAACTGTGTTTGCCCTCAGTCAAGATGATGGATCGTGTCTAGTGTTGAGCAATTTTTATCGACAAAGTTGAAATCGGCAAGGTTTTTATGGTGATCGAAATTTTCAGATCATGCGATAATTAAGGTTAAAATCTGTGCATCATCTATTAAGATCGCGCCATTTTCGGCGCTTCCTGTAATTTTGGCTGCCAGCAAATCAGATTACAGAATAGAGCAGGGTGAGATGTGTGTGCGACGTCATGACTGGGATGTGTATGGTTGCGATTGGCTGGAAAAATCACATGACCTCGTATTACATAGAACAGCGTTTCCTGTTCAGCCTTAGTGTCTCTCAGCGTCTCATAGGAATAGGACGTGCGCTCTGCCTGTGGCCAAACAGCTCAGCGAAATTAGTCTATTTCTGCACAGAGAAACCTCTACTATTAGCTGTGATCCTTCCAATTTAGTTAGATTAGAGATTTGAAGATTTTATGTAGTTAGCTAGAGAATTTTAAAGCAGCATCTACCGCTGTAAAGTCACGGGGGGAGCGGGGGGGGGCCCGCGGGCGAACACAGACAAGCTCTATCTATAAAGAACACTGGATAAAGTTCACCAAGACTTAGTGTAGACATTGCACTGCAATATCTTTATTATTAACAGTTTGCTATTGAAATATTTCCTGGATATTGGGCAGCCTGAACTTATATTGGATACACATCATTTCTAGTAACTGCAGGTCTCTTTGTTAGGTGCAAAACTCCACTTTTATTATCAGTATACATTTCAGATAGGTGTTCATTTTCAATTTTACCCATTCCACCTGTGTTGATATATCCACCTTGCAGTTAAATTACAATCCAGCAATCTTGTAGTCAGACAGGTTGTTTGTTTCCGAAAATACCCTGATCATACGAAAAAATAACAGATAGTTTTTTTGTTTGACC
>JAODAL010053388.1:0-25327 GCA_025379985.1 Phyllomedusa bahiana | reverse complement strand
CGCCAACGAGCTCAGGACTGTGAGAAGGCCTGCTATTAGTTTAGATAGTTTAGGCTCAGTTACAGGCCAGAGGAGAGTTTGCTATCGCACCATTAGCTACTTGAACCGGTTCATCTGTGAGGGAAAGTTTGTGTCACATGTGTGTGTTTGGGAGGGAAGTGGATAAATCCCTTAAAGCTTTGTAAGCTGCTGTTCTGCACCACGAGCCCCTGCAACTGCCACCACACACAATTGTTCCGGTTGGTGATTACGGGATTAAGAAGGTAAGGGGTTATCGGCCTTTCTGAACCCCGCGGTTAGGTAAAGTTACCGGGCATCCAGAGAATACACTTCTGGCGGCGCGCTGTGCAGCACAGGGGCCCAGGATACATATTTGTAAATTTGTGTTTGGGGGATCTGTTCACCATCTTGTTCCAGAAAATTCAGTAAAACAAACCGTTGTTGAGCTGGTGTTGGAGTCGTGTTCTTTGTCCGTGACTTCGCTGTATTCCGGAAAACCTGCCCTCGGTACTCGGCTTACACCTGCACAACACTTTATAATGCACCAAAGATTTCTGACGTTCAGGGGGTGTATCACCACAAAAGTAGGAATATAAACATTTATGAATAATTGAACCCAAACATAGGAGCCTGTAGTGCTAAGAGATTTATTGACCATCCGGAATCCATATTGACAGTATCACTTTAAGAATTATAGAAAAATGGAAAAAAGGGAGAGAGATGGCGCTCTATGTGAGGTCCGTCTATAGCAGTTAAAAGACACTTAAAACAATTGTCAGGGTGCTCACCTTTAGTCGTTGTGCGCGGTACTTTAGAGGCACAACACTCATATGAATTTTACATAGGCTCTGTCTGAGCCTCGGAAACGGCAGCCGCTTGGTCCTCTCCTCCGAATCCAAAAAATGGGGGACGGGTACAACATAGAACAGTGCGCAAAAAGCGGTGGACCGGGCGCTCATTCTTGAAACAAAACCTCGCGGAGGATAGCGTTGAATAAAAGATTATATTTATTCGATATAAAGTGCAAAAGGTGTTAACCTCAGCAAAATCTTGTAACACACATAACGTGCCCTGAACCGGCACTTTCTCAAATGATACAGTGTCACATAACAAAACATGTTTTGTTATGTGACACTGTATCATTTGAGAAAGTGCTGGTTCAGGGCACGAAACGAGTTATATGTGTTACAATTTTTTGCTGAGGTTAACACCTTTTGCACTTTATATCGAATAAACATAATCTTTTATTCAACGCTATCCTCCGCGAGGTTTTGTTTCAAGAACGAGCGCCCGGTCCACCACTTTTTGCGCACTGTTTTAAGAATTATAGATGATAATAGCTATTCTTTAAGCTGTAATTTTCCTAGCGCTTGGTAAATGTTTGTGAGAAACAGTATATTGACACAGAGGTTTGTTATCAGGGTCTCTCACATGACTTTGTTGTTGTGGGAGCGTTGTACCGAGTAGCCACATAGCTCTGTGCTGGTGTAAACAATTACTACCCAGCGATGTTTGAAGGGAAATCATGGGAACCCAGGTGTCCATAGTTCATGGTTGCTCGGCATCTAGTCATGGGTTTTTTCCAGTGCCAGTTTAACCTCTTAAGAACTGGCCATTCGAAGGAGGGAGGCCTTATACTGGAAAAGTACTGATCTGTCAGCTTGCGTAACACTTGGTTACGCAGGCATTTGTTTCAAGTAAGATATAAGCTGGGAAAGTTTGCTGCGAAGTTAGAAGTAGCTGTACCTGTGGGCTATAGAGGGACGCCTCGCCGCCACAGTGTGGATCCCCCAGGTAGATCTCTCTATCTCGCTGGCCCCTTCTCCCAGCTGATGTTACAGATAGATGAAGCTGATAAGATGCCTGGTGAAGCTTGGACCTGTATATGGGGGCACCCGTGCACGGTGTGGATCTCAGGATTATCTCTCTATCTTCGCTGGTCCGTGTTACCAGCTGATGCCAATAGATGATGCTTATAAGATGCCTGATGAAGCTTTGACCCATATATAGATGTGATGTAAGTATTTGTAATCCATATTATGCGTGCTTTGCCTTTGTAACCAATATTATGCGTGCCTTGCCTTTATAATCTATATTATGCAAAAGTATATACAATATCACACTATCTTCTTGTAGTTTTATGTAATCATTGAGTTACTCATATAATAAAGTAAATAAAGCATTGGATGTTGCCTTCTTTAAAGCCGTATCGGACCCACACAAAGAGTTGGCAAAACATTTGGTACCAGAAGTGTTAAACATACGGCAGAAGGTTTTTCTGATTAAGGGAGTGTTGATAGCGACCTCCTGACCTTAAAAAGCAGATTTTAGCAAAATTCCGATAATCCGGAATATGGTGAAAAACACATGGAAAAAGGTTTTTCTGATTAAGGGAGTGTTGATAGCGACCTCCTGACCTTAAAAAGCAGATTTTAGCAAAATTCCGATAATCCGGAATATGGTGTAAAACACATGGCAGAAGGTTTTTCTGATTAAGGGAGTGTTGATAGCGACCTCCTGACCTTAAAAATCAAATTTTAGCAAAATTCCAATAGTCTGGAATTTAGAGTGAAATTGTTTCTCTTTATGAAGAAAGAGGTTGTAAATGTATTTGTTGATATTCCAGGTTGGGAGCAGGCTCCCTATTGTGTTTTGGACAATAAGTGGTCACAATGTGTTGCATTGAGTGAATCAGGGGATAAGTGTATAAAAGATGCTGAACCAACTGATGTGGTTACACGTTTGCAAAGGGTAAAAATTGAAAGGAACAAGGAATTGAATGCTACTGCATTCAATTCCTTAAGAGGTTGGATTTTGTTACGTGCTTATAGGAAAAGCATGAAGAACATAGGACAAATTGCTATATCAGTTTTTTTTTAAGAAAATAGCAATTCTATAAATAAGAGACCCTTTAATAGTGAAGACTCAGGTCTCTTTATCTGGCATGTTATCTCTAGAGAAACAGTGTATAAATATTAGAAGTGGTTTTATGTGCACAGATAAGCAGTGCGAAAGCTCTATTGTTGCTAAATTATTGTGTAGAGTCTGATGTCCGCGGTTTCTGGAGTTACTATTTTAGACGGGTTCAGTTCTGTGTTTAGAGTCAAATGTTGTCATATGTTTGGATTTGTTTGTTTGTAAATTTGTTCTTGTATTGTGTTCTGGGTTGCAAGAATGTTTGAGCCGCAGGAGAATGTGTAGATTTTAATTGAGTAGCATTTGAGTGTGGGGAAAATTCTTGTCTTTGGTCAGTAGATAAGAACAGTTTGCAGCTCATTACACGGTAAGGATATGTACTTGTAGAAAGTATATTTACATCTGGAAAGTTTAGACGGCCGCATATTGTGAATGGACTGAGTTTACTATTTAATATAAGATATATTACTTATGACTGACATTTTGTGTTTTGTTCCAGGCAAATCTACCTGATATATAGGAGTTAATTTTTCTTTATTGAAGGAAAAAGTTGTTTGTATGTTATTGACGTGTTTTTGTTTTTACAGGTAATTAGGTAACAGGTCTGTAGACGATGTATGGAACATAGACAATATACTTGTGTAAGCATATATTGTAAGCATTTATAATGTATGCAGGGCCATCTTAACAGCATTATGGGCCCTTGGGAAGAGCTGTGCACTGGGCCCCCCAACCAGACCACGCAGCAGCTCCTAAGTTATATAAAATGCTGCGTAGCCAGGTCTGGGGACACAGGATGGCTGGCCACATGGTGGAGAGCCTATAAGGGTCATGGACAGCCATACTGTGCCCCCAGACCAGACTACGCAGCAATTTATATGACTTAGGAGCTGCTGTGTGGACTGGCCTGGAGGCACGGGATGGCTGGCCACATGATGGAGAGTCTATATGGGTCATGGACAGCCATCCTGTGCCCCCAGACCAGACTACGCAGCAATTTATATGACTAAGGAGCTGCTGTGTGGACTGGCCTGGAGGCACGGGATGGCTGGCCCATGATGGAGGGACTATATGGGTCATGGACAGCCATCCTGTGCCCCCAGACCAGTCCATGCAGCAATTTATGTAACTTAGGAGCAGTTGCGTGGACTGGCCTGGAGGCACGGGATGGGCACACATTGTCATGTAACCTCTGCTTGTGGTCAGCCAGCCATCTTGACCCATGCCACTGTCCCCCAGAGTCTCTCTTATCGTATAGTAACTGCTATGTGGCGCGGCCATTACTATATGATAAGAGAGACTGGGGGAGAGTGACACGGGTCAGGATGGCTGACTGACCACATGCAGATGTTACATGATAGTCATGTCACTGTCCCCCACCCACATGGCCATGTCACTGTTCCCCACTCATTTGGCCATGTCACTGTGACATGGCCAAACGAGTGGGGGACAAGACAATGACATGGTCATACAGGTGGGGTACAGACAGTGAAATTAAGTCACTGTCCCCCCCAACTTGGGACATAACTCGTGTAGCTGGCCTGGTGCCCGTCTGCTGCTGCTGTGTGGTGCTCGGCTGTTGTGAAGAGGCGGGACCTTTTTTTAAAAAATTTCCCTTAAGGGGCCGGACCACTGTGCGCCTGCACTGCCGCACCAAAACTACATTTCCCAGCGGCCCAGCGAGGGATGGAGAAGACTGCCCGCCGGCTGCTGGGAGTGCCTGTCCTGACTGTTATGCCGCGCCTGCGCTTTACAGTTCACAGCGCAGGCCGGGGCGGCGCCACCTATCTTCACTGCAGCGCCGCCCTGCCTGGGCTGTGAATAGTAAGCGCAGGAGCAGCACGTAAGAAGGGGCCGACCTGCTGCTCTCTGACCTCCGCAGCCCGCACCGCCCTGCCTGCGCAGCCTGGGACAAGTTACTAAGCGCAGGCAGGGCGGAAAGACTGTGTCCGGCGGGCTGCGGTGAGTGAATCCATTGGGCAGGGCAGGCAGTCGCCCGGGCCCCCAGGGGCCCCCGGGCACTGGCCTACCTGGCCGAATGGAAGAGACGGCCCTGAATGTATGTCATGTCTGGTTTAAAAGTGACCTATAGTTGTGATATAAAGGATATCCTCTTAAATTGGCTTTTGTTGAAGATAAAACCACGTGGTATTTACTGAGATCATTTTTGATACCTTGCATTGTGCACACATTTTAGTTTTGAAAAAGTTTTAGTTGTCATGTCGTTTTTATGTACGCCTTTTGCTAATGTTTTGCTTTCCCTTCCCCGATCGTTGAATTGTCTGGGGTGTGGGGGGGGGGGGTGTGATTAACTTTCTGTTTATTTGCAGGAGTGGAGAAAAAAAAAAAAAAGATTTCTAGTGATCCAATGATATCTAATAAAAGTCATCAGCGCTATCACTTGTTGAAATCAAGCCCCGGGGCACAGGAAAAGTTAACCCTGAGTGTATTTGGTAGTACTACTAGGTTTTTGGTAAAAATTAGATTTTAATTCAACGTGTTCCCAAATGTAACACAACTGTGCACTCCTTATTAGATAATTTTTTGTTTGGAGCTCCAATTTATAAAGAGTTAACAAAGAATATTGTGTTAAAGGGGAGACACCAATGCATTTCCCCAGTCAGTGTGATGTGACCCCATGGGTGTGATGTGATGGGCCCTGTGATGTGTTGTTTGTTTCATGTTTTTTGTTGTGATGTCTATTGCGCATTGCGACTAACCTGTTGAGTGTCATATTGCATGATAAGCTGTGTCTTTTCTTTGTTGCATATTAATCTGTCCCTAGAGAGTAAAGGCCTGAGTAAAAACACAAGAATACTCTAGGGCAAATATTAATAAATGAAGAATAGTTAATTGTTAAATAAGATGCCATGATGTAATGGGAATTTTTGACATACAAGGTATTTTAGGGGTTTTATGCTAATATCCAGTAAAAGAATATTTGGAGAGGGCAGGAACAGGTTCCATATCTTTTGGTTTGTAAACAGTAAAATAATTGACTGTAGGCCCATACAGATGGGTGAGGGATCATTTACTATCTGTTTATCTGAGAAGATAAATGCTGGGGAAAAGGAAAAAGAGAGGGAATCGAGTGACATTAGTTTATAACGGCTATGATATGTGCACTCCAGTATGAGTGGGAAAATAATTTGGTTCCACTCACTCTTTAAACAATGGTGCAAGCATTTGGGGAAAACAACTGAGTGATAAAGGCCATTCAGAGCCTGTAGAAGTTATTGCTAGGGGACAAAATTGACAGTGAGGAAACCAGGAGAAGAAAAGTGGGAAACAGATATTGTCTCAGAGAATAATAGCTCTGTTCTTTCTTTTCAGTTTTTTTTATCCAATCCAAACTTGGAAACGGTGGTTGATCGGTATCAACTGATCGGTGGTTGATCGGTCTCTGTTGTTGCCCAATCCTTGCATCAACAAAGAGAGGAAGTGCCAGATAAGGAGAATATGGCATTATGGAGAATTAAACAGAATCTATGGATTTATTTGGCGCAACTGATGAACATTTATGTATGACAAAAACTGCTACTGATATACTAGAGACTTGCATGGTAGCTGTACCAACCCCTTGCAACTATGGACAAAATTTATAGGGGGGTTTGTCCAAGAAAAGGAGATTGAAGACGGAGATGTGATCCAGAATTATACATACCATTCATATTATGCTTATATAAGCTGTACTGGATAGAATTTCATTACTGAAGATATGATATATAAACTCAAAATATTGTATCTGCTTAGTTATGCTATCGCATGATTTGTAATCCAAATAAAATAGGGAAGTGTCAGCAAATAAAAATAGGAGGTGAAAAAAAAGGGGGAGGGCATAATGAAAATGATATATGGATTCTGAATGGTCAAGGGTGGATTGTAGTGCCGAGATATTAATTGACCATCCAGAGTCCATATTGAAAGTCAGAAATTCTAGGGTTACCCTTATGCTTGTAGGATCCCCCCTGCAGTAGCTGTATATGCTGCTAGGACTGTAGGGAGATATCTTGTCTGGTAGCTAGATAAATAAATACTACCAGTAGAGCCTACGAAGATATAGTATTAGATATACAAAGTTATCAAAAAGCTATCTTACAGAATAGAGCAGCTATAGAGTATTTGTTATTAATTCACCACCATGGATACCAAGAGTTTCAGAATAGGTGTTGCTTTAACTTGTCAGATCATAGCCAGGATTTGCAGTCCCAGATAGATCAGTTCACATCACACAGAGTAATGGTAAATGGTGGGATTGGTTATTTTCCTGGTTACCTGATCTTGGTTATTTACGCTATATTTTAGGAGTACTTCTCGCTATAGTTTGTGCTTGCATTGCATTATGCTGCTGTATACAGTGTATTCCTTCTCTTATAGCAATATGTTGTTCATCTGCTGAAGCCATTCCCTTGGGATATGGTGTTGTATATAGATAAAATATGGATTGTGGATGGTCAAGGGTGGAATGTAGTGCTAAGAGATTTATTGACCATCCGGAATCCATATTGACAGTATCACTTTAAGAATTATAGATGATAATAGCTAGTCTTTAAGCTGTAATTTTCCTAGCGCTTGGTAAATGTTAGTGAGAAACAGTATATTGACACAGAGGTTTGTTATCAGGGTCTCTCACATGACTTTGTTGTTGTGGGAGCGTTGTACCGAGTAGCCACATAGCTCTGTGCTGGTGTAAACAATTACTACCCAGCGATGTTTAGAGGGAAATCATGGGAACCAATGTGTTCATGGTTCAGGGTCGCTCGGCATCTAGTCATGGATTTTTCCAGTGCCAGGTTAACCTCTTAAGAACTGGCCATTCGAAGGAGGGAGGCCTTATACTGGAAAAGTACTGATCTGTCAGCTTGCGTAACACTTGGTTATGCAGGCATTTGTTTCAAGTAAGATATAAGCTGGGAAAGTTTGCTGCGAAGTTAGAAGTAGCTGTACCTGTGGGCTATAGAGGGACACCTCGCCGCCATAGTGTGGATCCCCCAGGGAGATCTCTCTATCTCGCTGGCCCCTTCTCCCAGCTGATGTTACAGATAGATGAAGCTGATAAGATGCCTGGTGAAGCTTGGACCTGTATATGGGGGCACCCGTGCACGGTGTGGATCTCGGGATTATTTCTCTATCTTCGCTGGTCCGTGTTACCAGCTGATGCCAATAGATGATGCTAATAAGATGCCTGATGAAGCTTTGACCCATATATAGATGTGATGTAAGTATTTGTAATCCATATTATGCGTGCTTTGCCTTTTTAACCAATACTATGCGTGCCTTGCCTTTATAATCTATATTATGCAAAAGTATATACAATATCACACTATCTTCTTGTAGTTTTATGTAATCATTGAGTTACTCATATAATAAAGTAAATAAAGGTTGCCTTCTTTAAAGCCGTATCGGACCCACACAAAGAGTTGGCAAAACAGAGCCTTACAGTTAGAACAGCCAGACCATATTGGCATTAGGCAGCGCCTGTATGTATGACCTGCAGAAGAACGGGTTCATATGTTCTGGCGCATTCTACACTGCCTTAAAGCTATTTAGAACTGGCCTCTCATACATGTCACCCAGACTCTTTATAACAGTTTTTATGTCCATGCATTGGGAACATTGCACACAGTTTTCTAAATCAAAACATGATGAAAAATGTATATAATTGTTAACTACTTTACAGAAAATAACAAAAAATGAACATTGGACTGTTGCAAAAAATAGCATATAGTGTCTGCATTTGTCTTTACAAAGATATGTACTTTTTTTTAGGATTTTACATTCCTGTGTATCAGTAACCTAATATTTAGTTGTATAACCACAGTTTTTTTTTTTAGAACTGACTCATGTCTACAGTCATCCAACTTCTGGCACCTGCCAACTGTTGTTCCAGCCCAGGATGCTTTGACTACATCCCACAATTTATTTGCATTTGCTGGCTTTGCCTCAGAAACTACTTTTTTGATGTCACCCCACAAGAGTTCTATCAGATTAAGGTCCGGGGATTGGGCAGCCACTCCATAACCTAAATTTTATTGGACTGGAACCAAGATTTTGCTTGTTTACTTGTGTGTTTGGGGTCGTTGTCTTGTCGAAACACGCATTTCAAGGGCATTTCCTCCTCAGCATAAGGCAACATGACCTCTTTAAGTATTTCGATATATGCAAACTGTTCCATGATCCCTGGTATGCGGTAAATAGGCCTGGCACCATACTAAGAGAAACATGCCCATTTCATGATGCTTGCACCACCATGTTTCACTGTCTTCAGAGTCTACTGTGGCTTGAATTCAGAGTTCGGGGGTTGTCTGATGAACTGTCTGAGACCCAAAAAGAACCATTTTACTTTCATCAGTCCACAAACTGTCTCTCCATTTCACTTTTGGCCGGTTGATGTGTTCTTTAGTAAATTGTATCAGCACATTTTGTAATAGTGGGACTTTGTGGGGGCTTAGCTTAGCATAGATTAGCTTCACACAGTCGTCTTCTGTCAAAGGACTCACAGGTCCTGTCTTTGATCATCCTGAAGCTGATCATTAATTGAGCCGTTGCCATTCTCGCTATTGTTCTATCGATTCAGATGCTAGTCTTATGTTTTCTTCCATCTTAAATCATTGGAGATAATTTTAGCTGAACAGCCTATCACTGTCTGTTTTACCCTCTCCAATCAACTTTTTAATCAAAGTATGTTGTTCTTCTGAACAAATTCTTGAACCTTGAACGACCCATATTTCTCAGGCTTTCAAGGAGAAATGCATCTATAACATGTGCTGGCTTCACACTTAAGGCCTCCTGATTCACACCTGTTTTTTCCTCACTAATTGAACTCCACACTGCTATTATTTTGAAGACATCCCATTTCAAATAATTATTCAAATACACAGACTCAAACAAAGGCAGACCATGAATATGGAGTCTGTTGGTTTTCTAAGCATCTACTGCATCGACTGGTAAATTGTTTGACATGTGGTAATATAACAAAAACAGTGATTTCTCTGGTTAGTCATCTTTGACTTCTATTATTTTTAACCAATACATTTTTTATTGAGAGTTTCGAAAGAAATCAATATAACATAGCTTACAGTTTGATTGTTAATACAATTTTACAGCCACTATAATAATAATAATACATAGGTAGCAGTAGTGAGTTCAAACAAATAGATAACAGACTTTAGATTGTTACACAAAGGTTGCGTTACATTCAGTGTTCTTAGATTACACTCAGATACGAAGTTATTGGAATATTTACATATTCTTCTTGTTCGCTTTATATAAAAGGAATATCTATTTCATCTGAAAGCAAAATCTGAGTATACCTGTGGAAAGAAGTGAGAAACCTGCTATCATACAGCTTATAAAAAACTGCTAAGTACCATTACAGGGCTTCTCCGGGAGAAAACCGATCTTAATCTTTGAGAAGAAGCTGTATATTACAGACGAGAGTTGTGTACTAGTTCAAACTGGATTAAGCATATTTATTACATCAAACTTACATGAACTGGGGGGGAAGGCAGGAAAGGAATGGGAGAGGGGAGAAATAAGGGGGGGGGGGGGGAGAGGGTTACTGGTCACATCGGTAACGCCGTTTCCTTTATTGTGTGAATAGAGGCTATCACATTTGAGAGAAGGTGTTATCCTCCATCCATTTCGACCAATGCAGAAGGAATTGTGAGGCTTTTCCTTCCCTAAACGCTAATATTCTTTCATACATGCAATTTGTGGAAACAATTTCCATGACCTCATCCACTGAGGGAGGGAGAATGGCTTTCCAGTTTCTGGTAATGGCCAGTTTAGCTGCCAGGAGGATATGACATACTAATTTTCTATTCAATAGAGGAACTGTGTCGATGTTAATCAGAAAAAGGGCAAATTCTGGGGAGTGAGGGAATTGTATTTGGGCATACTTAGAGGATTATGTTATGATATTGTCCCAGAATTGTAACAGCATGGGGCAGCTCCAAAATATATGAGTGAGAGATCCTTGTAGGCCACACCCTCTCCAGCAGTTTGCTGAATGTAGTGGGTATATAATTGATAAGCGGAGAGGGGTGTAATACCACCTAGTGAGAAGTTTTTGGTACTGTTCCTTAAAGCTAGTAGAGGCAGAGGATTTGTGTGCCCAATGTAATGCTGTTGCCCATTGGGAGTCTGAGAATGAGATGCCCAGTTCTCGTTCCCATTTGACCATGTTGTCTGTCTTGACAAATTCAAGGTTGTTAGTAAGTATGTTGTACAGAATTCTGGAGCTTTTTTGAGATTTAGAGATTTTACGGTCAAGGATGGCTAAGATTGGCGTGAGGATTCTGACATTCCGAATGGGGTTTTGTTTAAGAAAATGGACAATTTGGTGGTATTGGAAACATCTTTAGCTGGAAGGTTGTAATTGGCTTGAAGGGAGGAAAAAGAGAGAAGTGTATCATTCTCAAATAGATCCTGGATGTGTGCTATACCATGGTCTTCCCAGCGGTTGAGGGAAATGTGAGGCAGAGGGGCACTTAATGCCCGAATCGGGATTGGTTGGGTATTAGAGGATATGTGCGGGAATGTCTCGGGGCTTAGCATGTTCCAATATTTTAATGAAATTCTGTTCGGCAGGGAAATTGGGGTATGGGTCCGTTGTTTTATGAGAAATGGATTTACAAAATCGGGTTTTTTTAAAGGGCCCCAGAGTTCTACATGCCCTTTTCCATACAAAACCCACAGCTTTTGTATGGGGCCCATTCCACCAAGGGTTGAATTTGGTCTAAAAGTGCCCGCGAGGGTGATGGGCCCTTTTTGATGGAGGCCCAGCCCCCAAAAACTTTTCGTTTTTATACATAAAACATCCCTTTAAAAACCCGGGACTTTTGGGATTGCCAATATAGTTTTTCTTTTGGGGTTTTGTAACAAGGAGAATATGGAGTTTGGTTATGTATGGGCAGGGTTCTTGGGGAAGTAGAGAAATTTTAGGCGAAAAAGTTTTTATAGAGAATGATGGGGGCCCTAGCCATGGGGTTGGAGATTCTTTTTTTTTTTTTTTTAGTTTTTTTGAAAAATTGCCTGAAAGGGGTGAAGTTTGCCTTTAGAAAGTCTAAAGTTTTTTTAGTGAGTGCGTTCCCTGATTAAGGGAGGGAAATGTGTCAGCCATTGAAGGGAAAAGGGAATTTTTTAAAGTTTAGAAGCCTCTGAGAATTTTTATTGAAGTCAAAAACCCCATGGGATTTGGATGAGAAAACCTTTTTAAAATACGAAACCCTATTTAAAACATGTCAAGGATTTTAACTAGGGGAAAGGGGGGGTTTTTGCGGGGGGTTTGCCCCAGATAACATCACATCATCAGGGGGAAAAAAGGGGGATGACGTGGGAGTGTTTGCTATTTGGGAAATTTCCCGGGATTTCTGGGTCAGCGGGGAATGGATTTGCTAAAGGGGTTCCCTGATGGGACAAATAGTAGAGGAGAAAAAGGGGATCCCTGTCTCGTGCCATTAGTTATCTGGAAAAGGTTTTGAAAGTAAAACCATTGGGTAAAACAAAGGGCCGAAGGTGAGGAATAAAAGGGGTTGTATTGCCCTTTGGGGAATTTGGGCCCCAAAACCCCAAGTTTTCAAAAATTTAAAGGCAAAGGGCCCCGTGGATTCTGTCAAAGGCCTTTCTGCGTTTAAAAAATAGGAGCAGAGAGGGACTTTTTGGGTTTCAATATGGTGTATAATGTTTATCAGACGCCCAGTTGGTCCGGGGGCCCGTCTACCCCCAGTGGGAACCCACCCGGTTAAACCCCCACTAGCGACGGGGAAGATTTTCCCCCTAGTCGATTTTCAATTTATTTTTGATAGATTTTTTTGTGTCCGGGGTTCAATAAAAAAGATTGGGCGGAAAATTTGGGGGGGGTATCAGGGGGTTTCCCAAAGGGTTGGGGATTGTGACTATAGTGTTGTAAAATTTTTGCTTTGGGATTGTACCTTCGCCACGCCGAGTTGCATAGTTCGGCCAGGTTTGGGGGGGCCCCGGATGAGGGAGGGTGAAAAAATTCTGTAGGGAAAAAACCATCTGGACCAGGAGCCCTTTCCCCTAGGGGTTTGTAGATTTGTACGGGGGGGCCCCTTCTTTAAAAAGAAAAAGGGATATTTAAATTTGTCCAAAAATTTCTTGAGGGACCCCAGGGGGGGTGGAGAGAAGATAAAAAGGGGGCTGGATTTCGTGTAGAGATGGGGTTTGAGTGGAAGGGGTCGTCTTTTTGGTTGTATGTTTGGTGTAAAAGTCAATAAGGGGTCAGTATGGTTGTGGATTTGTTATTTTATGGGACCCGTCCTTGGACATCAGGTGTGGAATTACCGATTTATGGCGTAGTGAGGCCACTCTATTAGCCAGTAATTTAGATGGTTTATTCATAGATTTCTAGTAATTTAATTTTATGTTTTTAGTATGTTTTTTCAAAGTCTTTTATGAGGTGTTCTCTTATAGCTTGCCTGCCCTGTAAAGTTCCAAGTGAGTAGACAAAGACGGGGTTTGTTTTTGTTTATTTTCTAAAAGGGATAGAGTATTCACTAGTTCCTCCACTTTTGTAGTCAGGGCCGGGACGACAGGTAGGCCAAGGTAGGCGACCGCCTAGGGCGCCTACCTCAGCCTATCCCTAAGGGCCCCATCAGGGCCCCGACCCTCGCCGGCTCCAGGCCGCTGCCGTGGGCCTGAAGCGCGGCGGTCTCTGTGACCGCTTCTGCGAGCGAGGAGCAAGCGCTCCCTGCCCCGCAGACGGTGTGGGGCCCGCTCCCGGAGGATCGCGGGACCCTCCGGTGAGCCGCAGCCGACACCGCGGGGCCCCCGGGTCCTCACAGCGCTGAGGACCCGCCGCGGCCCGGTGCGCCTCAGCGGCAGCGTCGCAATGACGTGATGTCATCGCGATGCTGCCTGTCCTCGGGCGCACAGCACGTCATAGGCTGTGCGCCGAGGAGCTGCCGGAGGAGCGCGCGGCTGAAGAGGACAGAAGAGGAGCGCGTGGCCGGGAATTGAGTAAGTATTAATGTTGTTGTTTTTAAGTGCCTGCCTGTGGCCCCCTATGATGCCTGCCTGTGGCCCCTATATCCGCCTCGGCCCCCCATAAAGCCTGCCTGCGGGCCCTATAATGCCTGCCTGTGGCCCCCTATTTTTCTGCCTGTGGCCCCCTATATCCGCCTGCGGCCCCATAATGGCCTGCCCGCGGCCACCTATAATGCCTGCCTGTGGCCCCCTATATTGTGCCTGTGGGCCCCATACGCCTGCCTGTGGCCCCCTATATCCTGCCTGTGGGCCCCCCTATGCCTGCCTGAGCCCCCATACGCCTGTCTGTGGTCACCATACGCCTGCCTGAGCCCCCCTACGGCTGCCTGTGGCCCTATATGCCTGCCTGTGCCCCCGTACGCCTGCCTGAGCCCTGTACGGCTGCCTGTGGCCCTATATGCCTGCCTGTTGCCCCCATTAGCCTGCCTGAGCCCCATTACGCCTGCCTGTGGCCCCCATACGCCTGCCTGAGCCCCCATACGCCTGCCTGACCCTCATACACCTGCCTGACGCCATACGCCTGCCCGTGGCCCCCCTACGCCTGCCTGAGCCCCCATACGCTGCTGTGGCCCCATACGCCTGCCTGTGGCCCCTATACGCCTGCCTGGGCCCCATACGCCTGCCTGTGCCCCCATACGCCCGCCTGTAGCCCCTTACGCCTGCCTGTAGCCCCCATTTCGCCTGCCTGAACCCCTAGCTATATATTTGCCTGGCCCCTACTATATACCTGCCTGAGTGCCCTATATTTATATACCTACCCGTCTAAGGTGACAATATCTATATACCTGCCTGACATGAGGGGCAATACTATATACCTGTCTGACTAAGGGGACTTATATACCTATAATTAAGGAGTTAACTGGAAATGTGAGGAATTAAGATAATTTGTGTCCAAATCCCCAGGGACGAGTATTGGCCGGGAGCAATTGGGATGAAGGTGTGAACGGATGGAGAAGAAAAGGAAAGTGAACGACGCTGATCAGAAAAAGACACTCCCGGGGAGTCAAATAAATGTAAATGCAGTGTAATCAAATTATATTTCTGCAGAGCTTTACATACAACTAGAAACTACCACTATATGGTCACTGTATGGCGGTGGTATATGTCTTCAGAGTTTTTGTAAGCTGATAGTCACTTTGGGGGGGGTTCCCGTTCGGTCAGGGGTCTGGCAAAATTTTTTTTGGGACCCTTAAGAAAGTAATAGTTTTGGGTTTTGGGTTTTTGTAGGAGGGGTTTTTATTAAAAAATCATTCGCCCGGTAGTTTTGCTCCTTGTATGGGGGGGGAAATTATTTAGTGACTGTTATTTGGGGGTTTTTTTACACTGTCTTTACGGAGGGGGAGCGTTTTTTGAAAATGAAAATTTGTCAGGGTTTGATTTTCTTGTGCGTGAAATGAGGAGATGGACGGGGCTTTTTGTGGAATTTTGCAAAAAATTAGTGACGGACCTGGCGCAGGGGTGAAGGAATTAGTGTGTGTGTGGGGGGGGGGGGGGTTTTTGTTGGCAGGGGAAGGGGGGGGGGCCCCAAAATTTGGCTGTATTCACCTGGGGGGCACCAAAATCCCTTTTCCCGGCCCTGTTTTTTGTCTATGTTTTTTGTTTTTTAGAAACGTTGTTTTAGTAGGGCCCCTTTAAATTGAACCTTTTTTGGCCTTTCCCATAGGAAAAAAGGTTGGTATTAGCCTGTTTTTTTAAAAACCCAAAATACGTGACGATGTTTTTAAGATATTTTTTTTGGGGTGAGTGGGGTTTTGCTAGAAATTCTAATATTTTTTTTTCCACGTAAACGGAATTGGGCCCACCGTTTCCAAATTTTTATTAAATAAAAAAGGGGGGCAGGGTTTGGGAACCATGAGATAATGCCAATGTCGAAATTTTTCCACTCTTTTTGGGGTCGGCTTTCCATCGGGAAACATATAAATTTTCCGGGAAAATAAGATTGATGTCTTGTGGAGTAGAAGGTAAAGTCCTTTTCTGATGCTTGGAGGCAGCGCCAGGCATCGTAGAGAGAGGCTCGAAGGGCCCAATGCCGAAAATTATGCTGAGATGGGGCGTAATTGGGGATAAAGAGTCCATCGAGGGATCAGAGACGATATTAAAGTCCCGCAGATGATGAAAGTCCCTGAAGATTTTTTTTTTGCTTTTTTAAAAGGGGTTTTGTTTAGAAATCAAACCCTGTGGGGAAAGGTTGGGAGCTTTGAGATTAACAAATTGTAAACGTCATGTTTTTTTTTTTCGCAGCCCAAAAATTTAAATTAAATCTCCGTTTGGGGCCCTACTTTTTGGTCGATGAGGGGGAAAGGCCCCACTGTGTTTTTAATGGCAAAAAATACTCCGATTTTCCCTTTTTATCTATACATGAGAAGAAAATATGAGGGTATCTATGGTGGCAAAACCAGGCGTATTTTTTAGGGAAAGGGGGTCCTTGAAAGGGCAAAGTAAAATCGGCTTGTAGTGTTTTAAAGTTTTCCCTTCCATGCCATGGAACGAAAAAAGGGGGGACTATTCAGTCCCCTAACGTTTTTGAGCCCAACTTCAGCTCCATTGGTGGGGGGGGGCGGTAGTCTTTTAGGGTGATAGGGCAAGCCATGCAAATTTTTATGATCGGGGGGGATATACATCCAAGGGTTGGTGAGTCCCCCGATGTGACCAGGGGGAAGGGGAAAAGGACAAGTTAGGGAAAACAAACATAAAAATAACTTAACAAACAAAAGTAGTCAGATAAAATCTGCGCAAAAATCCCGGGGGGGGAGAATTTTTCCCAAGGGAGAATTTTTATTTCAGCCCTTTGGGGTTTAAAGGGAGGATAATAAGGGGCGTGATATTGGAAAATATTTTCCTTTTAATTGCAGTGGACCAAATTTTTAAAGGGAAACTTGGGGACGAGGAGCCCGGGCAGTGAAGTTTCCCGGAGGGTTTCGAGGTTTCCCGTGAAACCCCATTCTTTTTCCTTTTCTTCTGGGGAGGGTATGACGGGTTTTTTTCTTTTTGTCCCCGGTTTTTCATTTCGGGTTTGGGAAAACCCCCCGGTATTTTTATGCTGTTGTTTCGGAGTAAACCCTGTTACTGGTGGGGAAAAAGTCTCCTGGTATTTAAATGTAAATTTCGATAATCTGGGGGAAAAATTTTGATAGAAGAGTAGGGTCCGGGAAGCTGGTCTGCCTGCCCCTTTTCTGCCCGAAGGGAAAAAGGTCTTTAAAAAATGGGGAAAAAAAGTATTCTGGCCAATAAATCAAAGGGTTAAAGGACCAAACCAGGGTTTTTGGGTTTTGGTAAGCATGGCCCCTAAACTAAAAATGAGTTTCCCTGTATCGGCAATTAGGGAGCAAGGGTTTGATGGGGGCTTTGAAGGTAATTTTTTAAATCTTAGTTTGAGAACGTTTCCCGGGGAAAACCCCTGAACTTCAAAAATTTTTTTTTCCCTTTTTTCTTTTTTTATCCTCTAAGTCGGCAAGTTTTAAAATTTTAGTTTGCCCAGCTCGTTTAAACTACCCTTATTGTGAGCATCAAACTAGCTCATTGTGCGCTTGAAGAACCCTTTAAACTTCGATTCCATGGTGTTACTCTTTCCCCCACACTGTCTAGGGGCACTTTTCAAAGTGAGATGGAGGATTGCAGTTTTTTCTGTAGGGAAAAGTGGGAGAGCCAACATCATGTCCCTTTTAGCAAAGAGGGGGACTGGCTTGGCCTTTTTTTGGAATGAGTCCAGTGAATTTCCGGGGGGGGTTCCCACTCTTAGTTGGGTTTGGAATTTTGGGGATGACCCCGTCATCTGCTTCACTGTTTTGGGTTTTTGTTTGCCAGGGCTGTTATTAGGGGATCTTTTGGGGTAATAGAATGGTTAGCCGGGTTCTCCATGTCAGGGGGGGGTTTTCTTTGAGTTGTGGTTTCTTCTTTTTATGGGGAGGGGATCTTTTCTAGTTTTTTTGGGGACTGGGGGGCCCGGGAAAGGGATTCAGCTTGTGAAGGGTTGGGAAGACGAAACAAGGGGGGATTCAGGCAAAATTTATTCCCTGTTCGGCCAAAATTTTTGAAGATTTTTTTGGTTAGAACCCGTCTGTCTCCAATTCCCCTTCCTATATTGTTTTGTGTTTAAGAAAAAAGTTAGATTTAGGGATTGACCTTTTTTTCCTTTGGTCTTTTGTGTGGACCCATTGAATGATAATATCCCAGAATAACTATTGTGGATATGAGAGAGGGAGATTGTGAAGAAACCAGAAGTTAGAAGGGAGTGTCCACTATTACTCTATATCGTCAGTAAAGCAGTGAGAGTTGCTGAACCCAGGGCATTGGTGAAAGAAGAGTTTAAATCATAATGTCTAAGATGTGAGGCCTATTCTGCATCATCATGGGCCTGGACACCCATGCACAGTTGAGGATGAAAATGAAATCCACCACCTCCTCTTCTAGTAATCGACAGGTCAGGGGCTTGTAGAAAGCCATGCTAGTAGAGCTAGATGTTGTAGTATGGTGAAGAGGCCACTAGATGGTAGCAGAGTATTGTGTGTAAGCAACCTAAATGTGAATTATAGTGGACTAGTTCACAAGATTTGTCTATATGGTTAGAAATGAGCAGAGGCTGAGTGAGCTTTCTAAATATTCCACGTTTCTGTGTGTTTGGAATTGATTCTAGGAGCAGTGGAGGGGAGAGCCCCCACTAGGAATTCTTCAGTTTGTAGGGTTTACCCTGGAAGCGAGCTAGTTGCTGCTGATTATGTACACGTATTTTTAGCAAGGGTCAGTACAGAATCCGAAATATTAGAGGTTAGTATGATTCAGAGTACCTGTGTGTAATGAGACTACTGTTATAGATGAGCTTGTGTACACAGTCAATTCTATGTTAATATCCCTTTCACAGTACAGCTGTTATTAACCAATTTGAAAACACTGCGTGGTCTGTAAGCCGGAGAATGTGAGATCCCCAGATGAGTCCCGGTCTTAGCAGACAGGGCACCAGGTCTCAGGGCAGAGGTGTGAGGATCACCCGGAGAGCCCCAGGTCAATTAGAGACCCTCCAGGTGATCCGCAATCCCAATGCCAGCTGGGACCAGAGCCCTGGGCTGACCCTGAGTGGGGTATAGCACAACCGTATAGTTTGGATATAAACAAATGTCAATGGTAGGATTATAAAAACCTGATGGTGCTTACAGCACGGTGGGAAGAGTTACCAGTTCCAATGACGGGACAGAGAAAACACAAGCAAAATGATGCTGCCAAAGAAACACTTAATGCAATACCATAGCAAGCCAGCAGTCCGTGCTTGATTAAACAGAGGGAAGAGGTGATGCTGTATAGAAGTCCTGGAGCTACGTCCTCTTCTTACAGGTAGGCAGCAGATTCAGATTCTATCTTTTAGACGCACCTGGAATCGCTCTGTCTGTAGGGCTGCAGGGAGGTCCAAGATGGCGCCCAGGGTCTCTCCAGAAGCCCGCCAAAACCGAGTCTCCAGCAATCCTGGAACTGTCAGTGACCCGTTCGTCCCGAACACTGGTGAAGGTAGGGAGAGCAATCCGGGCCCGGTTTCTGCTCTCAGGGAGCCCTGTCTCAGGCCCCTGGGAGATTGTAGTGGCGAGGGGTTGAACTCATACAGCCTGTGCCTTGTAGCTGTATACCGGGGTGGAGCGGGAGGATGTAGCGTGCTCTGGGACAGGCCGCTCCGGCCGTCTGGTCAGTGTCAGGAGATGTCAGGGCTTAATGTCAGAGTCGGTACCTGGAGATTAGCTGCAGCTTAAGAGGCCCGTTGCCAGCGTCTTGCAGTCCGTCCCAGCAATCCGTCAGCTCAGGATCTTCCGTATCTTCTCTTCCGCCGCTCCTCAGTCCCGATGCCTAGTGAGGGCAGGCAGCAGTCGGTAATGGAGGGAACTGTAACAGCTGGTGAGTCTGGGAGAGGGAGCAGAGATTAGCGGAGCTCGCTGCTTCAGGTTCCCGGTAAGCGCCCGCACTTAGGCTTGTCAAGATGGCGCCGGCTGAATCTGTCGGAGCCCGCCAAGTGCCGAATCCCCCTTGTCTGTTCAGGGAGAGGGCTATTTTTGCCAGGAAAGCTCTGCCCTTCAGGTGCCAAGATGTGTGGTGATTTTCCGCTGCGGATCTATCGCCAGAATGCAGCTCCGATGGTTCGTCTCCCGAGGCGGGCACCAGGAGGCCTGACGGCCGCGCGGGCCCGCAGAAGCCCGACAGCAGGGCCCGGATGGCGGTTTAAGGTTGTTTTTTTCCAAATAAACTGGCTTCAAGGTTCGATGCTGCTTTAGTATGCTCGTTGTTTGCGGAGAGAGCTCTGAAAAGAGCTATATATTCCCCGATGGTGATAGATTTGTCGGAGGTACAGAGGAGCTGAAGTGAAGCACGTCTAGCTCGTTCAGCGTCCAGGCCACGCCCCCGACTTCTATTATTTTGAACGTTACTGTATATATGCAGTCTACAATTCCACAAGAAAATCTAAGCTATTCACAATAAAATATTAAAACCACTCTTGTTGGTTTTAATCTAATGGCTGACTAGGCTATGTATTAATCTACACTTACAACGGTTACACAATATTTTATACTATACATTTTGTAATTGAGCATAAAGATATTCCTAAAAAATTCCAAAATCTCTGCAAAAACTGATTTAGTGGGGGAAATTTTAAATCAGCAGTTTGTAAATTTATGCTATGGATAGACAACAGATTTATTTGAGTGCTGCTGAGTCCGAAAATATCACCCATTTTGTTCTAGCAGCTCTAGTTTATGAGATATTGATTACATGATTCTACATTGTTCTTATGATTAATTTGTGTATTGTGTAATATGTAGTGCAGATGAATAGTATTACAGGCAAGTACATTCATTTTTTTTGTTTGCATGTGTTCTTGAAATGTTCTAAAATGTATCTTTTCTGTTTTACATTAATTTCCAACCTTTCTTTAACCCCTTAACGACATTGGACGTATGCATACGTCCAGGTGTTTTGGGGGTTAACGCACCTGGACGTATGCATACGTCCTGGCGATTGTGCGGGCTTGCGGGCGTACCGCGCACGATCGCGCCATGGGACCAGCGGTAAATTGGTTGGGATAATAAAGCCGCAGGCAGGAGGAGTGAGCTCCTCCTGCCTGCTTCCCGGCGGCTGCCGTACTGTAGTTTGGCAGAGAAACCTCTACCTGATGGGCCCCGGGAAGTGAAAGTCAATTCCCGGGGTCTCTGTTGACGTCATCATGCCCACAAGCCCTTGTGGGCATGATGACTGACAGTTGTTATGGCGACCAGTACACAGTAGTAATACTGTGTACTGGTCTGCCTTCTAACAGCAATCTGATGATTGCTGTTAGAAATCCCCTATGGGTAAAAGTAAAGAAAGTGTCAAGAAGTAAAAAGAAAAGTTTAAAAAAAGTGAAAAAAAAGTAAAACACAAACACAAAAAATAAAATAAAAACCCGTATATCGCCCTTTTCCCCTTTAGAAACGCCAATCACCCCAAAAAAGATCAAAAATAAATAAAGTACCCATATTTGGTATCGCCGCATGCGTAACAACCTGCCCTATAAATCTGTCATGTTATTTAACCTGTACGGTGAACACCGTAAAAAAAATCACAGAATTAAGATTTTTGCTAATCCCGCAGCACATAAAATGGAATAAAGAGATCAAAAACTCCTATAAACGCCAACGTTGTAACAATTAAAACGTCAGTTAATCCCGCCAAAAAAAAGTCGTTACACAGCTATGTATACGGAAAAATAAAAAATGTTTTGGCTCTCAAAGAACAGCGATGCATAAATATTGTTTTACAACTAAAAAAAACTTTTTTTTTTTAAAGTGCTTCAAACAAAAAAACTATGTAAACAGGATATCGCCGTAATCGTATCGGCCCAAAGAGTAAAGCTAACTTATCATGGATACTGCACGGTGAGCGCTGTTAAAAATAAAAACCACTAATAGGATTGCAGTATTTTCTTCACCCTGCCTTCCAAGAAATGGATTTAAAAGCGATCAAAAAGCCTTATCCCCCCAAAAATTATACCAATAAAAATGTCAACTCATCCCGCAAAAAAAACAAGCCCCTACACAGCTCAGTAAACAGAAAAATTTAAAAGTTATGGCTCTGAGAGTATGGCGATGCAAAAATGTGTTTTCCTGGTTGAATAAAAGTGTTTTTATTGTATAAAAGCTGTAATCATATTGACCTTCTGAGTAAAGCTAGCATGTCATATATACCGTACAGTGACTGCTATATAAAATAAAAATAAAAAACACTGCCAAGATTGCTGTATTTTGTTCAAAACATCTCAGAAAAACCTTAATAAAAAGTGAATATAGCATCATATTCACCCCATAATGATACCAATAAAAAAATTTACTCATCCCGTAAAAAACAAGCCCATACACAGCTCTGCACACAGCAAAATAAAAAAGTTATGGCTGTCAGAATAGGACAACATAAAAATGCTTTTTTTTATAGACATATTTCTATTGTGTAAATGTAATAAAACAGAAAAAAATATATAAAATCTATATCATTGTAACTGTACCGACCTCCATAGTAAAATTATCCCGGCGAACACTGTAAAGATGAAGCCCAAAAAACAATGAACGAACTGCGTTTTTACCCCCCATTTTCATGGCCCCATGCTAAAAAAAACCCGATGGAACACCCTGAGGGGTATTGAATCCAAAATGGGGCGACTTCTGGAAGGTTTCACCTGTTCTGGTACTTTGGGGGCTTTGCAAATGTGACATGGCCCCACCAAAAATCTGCGTTCCAAAAGCCAAATAGCGCTCCCTCCCTTGTACGCCCTGCCAGCGCCAAACAGCGCTACACCCACATGTAGGGTATTACCGAACTTGGAAGAAATTGCTTAACAAAGTTTTGGGGTTCTTTTTTTCCAGGATTCCTTGTAAATATGAAACATTTTAAGCTAAAATTGCAGATTATTGGAAAAATCTGTGGGGTCTATATACTCACTGCACCCCTGGATATATTCCTTAAGGGGTGTATTTCCAAAATGGGTCTTTTTAATGGTGTTTATTAAGTTTTAGCACCTTAGGGTGTCCTCAAACCTGAAATGGCACCTAAATAAAATTGCATTGAAAATGAGACCTCAGAGTCCGGTAGGTGCTCCTCCTATTCTGGGGCTTATGGTTGAGCCAAATAATGCACTAGGGCCACATTTGGGATATCTCTAAAAATGGCAGACCTGGAGAAAAAGATATTAAGTTGCATTTACCTAGTCACATTTACCGGATTCCAGTGAATAATGGATAAATATTAAAAATCTGCAAAAAAAAGTGAAATTTTTAAATGTCACCTCCACTTTGCTTTAATTTCTGTGAAATACCTAAAGGGTTATCAAACTTCCTAAACACTGTTTTAAATACTTTAAGGGGTCTGGTTTCTTAGATGGAGTCATTTATCGGGGTATCTAACATGCAGGCACCTCAAAGCCACATCAGAACTGGAGTGGTCCCTAAAAAAATGGATATTGCAAATTTTCTTGAAAATGTGAGAAATTACTACTATCGTAGATACTCGAGTATAAGCCGAGTTTTTCAGCACAAGAAATGTGCAGAAAAATCTCCCCTCGGCTCATACTCGAGTCACTGTCGGCACCCGGGCGCTGCGATGGCCCGAGTGCCGACAGGGACGCTTCAGCTATATGCGGCTCCTCAGGAAGCGCATATAACTGAAGCCGAGTGAGTGCACAGTGTCCGGACGCTGCGGTGGTCCGGGCACTGTCAGCGATCCCTTCACCTGTGTGCGCTCCGGAGGAGTCGCATATAGGTGAAGGGATCCCACTGTGGAGCAGAGAGCGAGTATATACGGTAAGTTTCTAACCCTCTAATGTCATAAAAAAAAGACATTTAAAAAATTATGCCAATCTATAGTGGACATATGGTAGATGCTAGTTATAAACTATTTTGTGGTGAATAATTATCTGTCTTGCACCCAGAAATATTGGAACTTTCAAAATCACAAATTTTTCCAAATTTTTATGAAATTTTGATATTTTTCACAAACAAACAATATGTATGGATAGAAATTTCTTACTAACTTAAAGCACAATGTGTTACGAGAAAACAATCTCATGGATAGGTAAAAGTGTCAAAAAGTTATTCTCACATAAAGGGACACATGTCAGATTTCAAAAATAGGGCTGTGTCAGGAAGGCCAAAACTGGCTGGGTCCTTAAGGGGTTAATACAACATTGAGTGACTACTACTTTCAGCAGCATATACTTGGTAAGGTGGCAATGCCAGATCTCCAAAACTAGGTAAAATGGATGTTACTTACAGAAACAGTGCCCCACACTTAACCCCTTCCTGACGGACAGTCATAATAATAATGCTCTAAATTTTTTTCCTCCTCGCCTTCTGAAAGCCATAACTTTTTTTTTATTTTTCCCCCTACATAGATGTATGAGGTCTTTTATTTTTTTGGACAAGATGTACTTTCTAATGGTGTTATTTATATTACCATAGAATATACTGGGAAACCGCAAAAAAATTCTAAGTGGGGCAAAAAATTATGTGTTATCTCGGTTAATACCAGTGCTGTTCCTAGGGGCGAGGCGGGCGATCACCCTGGGCGCCGAGGGTCAGCTCACCCGAGGGGGGCGCCTCCCGCCTCGCCCACCAGGAGATCAGCCCCTGACTCAGCGGGGCCGTTGTAAAACAGCCGGGCAGTCAGTCAGCAGCTGCACAGTACTGCTACAGGGAGGAGGCAGGACGGATCGTTTCCCTCCTGCCTCCTCCTCTGTAAATATTGGCGCTCATTTATCACCAAGACATACACGGCGTCGCAGGGGGCGCACGGCTTTCACCGCGCCCCTGCGACGCTGGGTGTCCTCCGGCAGCTCTGCCTGCCGAGTAGATCCCTGGGAGCTGCGTGACAGTGTAAGCGGCGTGATGACGTTATGCCGCTTACACCGCTCAGCAGCTCCGGACTGGGACGCAAGGACCGAGGTGAGTACTTTTTAAAAAAAATTTAATTAGCTACAGGGGCATCACCTGGTACAGGGGCATCACCTGGTCATAGGGGCATCTATTGGCTATAGGGGCATCACCTGGTACAGGGGCATCTACTGGCTTCAGGGGCATCTACTGGCTATAGGGGCATCCCCTGGTAATGGGGCATCTACTGGCTATAGGAGTAACACCTGGTTTAGGGGTATCTACTGGCTACAGGGACATCTACTGGCTATAGGGGCATCACCTGGTACAGGGGCATCTACTGGCTTCAGGGGCATCTACTGGCTATAGGGGAATCCCCTGGCACAGGGGCATCTATTGGCTGTAGGAGCAACACCTGGTATAGGGGTATCTACTGGCTTCAGGGACATCTCCTGGCTATAGGGGCATCACCTGGTACAGGGGCATTTACTGGTTATAGGGGCATCACCCGGTACAGGGACATCTACTGGCTA
>JAODAL010053387.1:0-25328 GCA_025379985.1 Phyllomedusa bahiana | reverse complement strand
TATAGTATTATAATTTAATCTTTGTATTTATTGTTATATTTCCTCTTCTCTGTAGGTTCCATCTGTGATGTCTTTTGTATTTATTCCATTTGTTCTTCATCATTGTCTGGATTTCTTTGCCCATGGCATCCGATCCGCTGCTTTGTATGTACCATCAGTGATTTTCCAGCTCCATATTAACTCCATCCGTATTCACCATTGCCTGGACTTCCCTGATGATGTATCTGTCCCTCTGCTTTGGTCGCTTCATTTGGACTACCATCACTATTATCACTTTATTAGTGGCATGTGTTCCTTTTGAGACACTTTATTTGCGATGTTCCATTTGTATATTCATGTTATTTTTGTTTATCTGTGTTTGCATTATTATTATTAGGATTTTTTTTTTGCGTATGTTTGTACATCCGTTTTTTTTTTGTTTGGTTGTTTTTTTTTCCCTCGGCCTGTGTGGTTCTTCTTGCAGTTACCATGGGGTGTTTGGTTTTTCTTCATCAATACATAGTTGGGGTTTTGTATACAGATATTTTTATTTTGGTTAGATGTGTGTCTATCCATTTCATTATGATATTTTGTCTATAGATACTTGTATGTTATTTATTATTTTCTGTGACATTTTTTTCACATAGCTTCTGTCTATATGCATATAACTTACATTTTTGGTAGTTATTATGGCATCATATTGTACTCAATCTCCACTATAATGCATGTTTCTGATCAGCGCGTATTACCGCGGCGTGGGGGGGGGGCGCGGCTGCTCGCCGGCCCCATATATATGCATTACTCGTGACGCGTCATCGCCACAAGTAACTGACATGTCACTTATCTCCTCGCGTGTACAATACGATCATATTGTACAAGCGGGGAGAGGAGGCGTGATCCATAGTTCTCTATGAGAGCCATGGATTACCGTAATTATGGGGCACATTTTCCCGCGTATTACGCGCAGTACACCGCGAAATGTGCTCCAAAATAAGCCGTGTGAACATACCCTTACTCAAAGGAACAGTAAAATGTTCGGTTTGGTTCCAGTTTGAGAAAATCAATATGTTCGACTCAAAATTAACTTTACTTCAATGGTTCAATCAACACTAATTATATTTTCCTGCAGAATACTGCAAAAGTACTAAAACCAACTATTTCCGGATGCTCTTATTTCATCGGTTGTCCAACTCTATGTAACGTCAAGGGGGGTTATCATTTCAGGGATTTATGGCACATCAACAGGAAATGCTATAAATGTGTTATAAATGCGAGTTCACTTACCATTTGTCCTTGATGTGCTGTAGAGATAGACAGGGCTGTCTTATCCATTGGGCACACTAGGCAGTTATTAACATAGGGGCCCCAGGTAAATCTCAGGAATCCCCAGGATGCCAATAACTCTGCCATGGCACTCTTTTCCATGACAATTGGCACTCTCGCCAATTAGGGATGAAGGAAGAAGAAGCCGACTGCTTAATGATGTAATAGCGGCTTTTTCTTTTTTCTGTTCCAAGTAAAAGGGCCTGGTGTGATGTCATGTGTTTGGGCATCTTTATGGTACAGGGTAAAAAACTCCTTACACAAAATCACGGAGTGCTGATGGCTAAGCGCACGAAGGAGGTATGTAACAGGACACTTAAAATAATCTTTGTGTCCACATTTATTAAAATCCAGTAGTACAGAGACAGGGCGCATATCGTGGGTTATCTCACACACTTCTTCAGAATATTCTCTGCAACAGCATGGATAGAACCAGATCAACTAATAAGATAGACCGCGAACAGTACAACCGTCTAACAAACAGTGAAAATTTAAACAATATTTATTGTATGTTCGCATAGTGTATTTGCAGGGCGTACTTCGTTGCATAATTTTGCTGCAATGTGCATGAAGTACGCTTCGCAAATATGGTAAAATCATAGCATGTATTCCCTGGCGCACAGTACGCGCCCATGGAAAATTAAAATTATAAGTTGTCAGGCCGTAGCGCTGTTAAAAGAACGCGCTGGACAGTGTGTACTTCGAACAGCAGGACTACTGCGGTGTGCACAAGTCAGTGCCACAATATACCGTGTGAACATACCTTTAGAAGCAGGGATTGGTGGTGATATCATGTGTTTGGGCATCTTTAGAAGCATGTCCTGGTGTGATGCCATGTGTTTGGGTGTGGTTTGAAACATGGTCTGAAGGATACCATGTGCATGGATGGAGTCCAGTGCACTGCTTTGCCCAGGGGCCTCTAATGCTTTTAAGACAGCCCTTGAGGTAGCAACACACATATGCTCGCTATAATCAGAACTCCCATTGAAAGAGAGGTCACCTCAGTTCTGTGCAGCCACAACACAAGAGATAGCGGAGTCTGTTATCAGACATTAATGGGTTTTCCAATTTACATGCCATACATGTCAGAGGTGAGAAAAACTCTTTAAGCTGTGTTTTTCTATAATCTTTTTTTTTTAATTATAATATACTTTGTTTTAAAATTCCTCAACATTTTAAAAAACTCCCCATTTATTACAATGTATTCATGTAGTCCTCATTATTTGAAAAACACATTGTAAAGATTGTACTTTTCAAATAGGATTCCCTCTGTGTGACAAGATCACTATACATTTACTTATTTATTTTGTTAGTGTCTTTTTTTGCCCTTTTTTATTTTTTCGTTCAATTTTTTTTAAATTCCGTTTTTTTAGTTGGCTAGAGAACAAAAAATTTTCAAATAAAAAGGGGCCCAAAAAACAGATGCATAAAAGGGGTTTTTTTCCATAAAAAAAAATGCGTGCACGGGTTTGCCCCGGCAGCAAATTGTGCATGACCCGGTGGTCCCGGGGCGGTTTTCTTCTCCCTTTCACTTCTTTTGAGGTTCTGAATATACTGGGGCAAAACTCACTCACTATATTTTTTGTCAGAAAGGGAAAATTAAAACCCCCCAAAATATCCAAGGGCCCATAAAGGAAAAAAAAAAAATTAACACCTTACCCTAAGCGCAAAAAATATCCTTTAGTTAATGCAAAAAAAAGCTTTTTTAAATTAAATTACCAGAAAAAAATGAATTTCCCAATTAAAACTTAAAAAAAAAATCATATAAAAAAAAGATAGTATTTTAAAAAAAATTGTACAGCCAGTAAAAAAAATTACCTTTATAGGAACAACACGTTTCTTGAAAACACTTCCTCTGGTTTAAAGAAACTCTTTTAATTTGGTGTAATTGGCCCATATCAAAATTAAAATTTGTAGGTTTTTTAGGCAAGGGTTCACAGGGTTTTTAAAATGGGGGCGCATTTCCGGGGGCCCCACTGCGCTAAAAACGACGAAATCGCCCCAGTTCATTACGGAAAATTCAAAAATTTCCCCAAATAGAAAACTATCCCATTACCCCCCTCCCCCCGGGGCTTTTACAAAACGACGCGCGGGGAGAAAAGTGACAGCCCATTTTTTCACCGCCGTTTACGAGCCGCGATTAATGCCCATCTATGGTCGAGGGGTCTACCCCCCCCTCCCCCCCCCTTGCGCCACCGCCGGGGAGCCCCCCGAACCCCCGGGCGAAAATTGGGGGGCGTACTGAACACGCCCTCCCAATTACCCCAAGTGAACTTAGCCTTTAAGGGGTTTGTGTACAGTAAAATACAATACATTACTTCATATAAATAAAATCTTTTAGCCCCTATAACCCCTTTTGTATTGGGGCGGCCTACTGGGGGGGAAAGGGCATGATTCGTTAGGGATGCCTGGTTAAGGTTTTCCCTTTGGGGCCGGGTTTATGATTGGCAGGGGTTATGGGTGGGCGGGTTTTGGATGTCATATGTTTTGGGTGGGGTTGGGGGCAAGGGCCCTTTGATATGCCCCTCTTTACAAATCTCAAAAATTTTTGGAAAGATGGGGTTGTTTTTTTGACCCGCAACAACATACACTGCAAAAAGGAAAAGAAACCCCCAACTCTTTAAATCTACCTCTTGTACCCTTTTTTCCTTAGAAAAATCCCAAAAAAACTGGCCCTTTTGGCACACAGGTAAAGTAGGCACTTCAGATGGCTTAGACTGTGTTTCTGCTCTCTAGGACTTAATAAATTGGCAGTACCTATACTGAACTAGCCCCATTCCCTCAAAAATTAACCCCTTTTCAAAACCTTTCTTGCCCTTAAAAATAGGGCCCCCTGAAATTTGGGACAAAAGACTTCGTAAACCCACAGACTACCGAAACCCTTACCCAGACCCAAGCCCATGTCCAGGCTAAGTGCAGTATGCTAACCGACAAGTTGCTACCTGGCCCTTGATTCAAAAATTTCCTGCTTTTTCAAAACAATTCAAGATCCCAATATGGTCAATTTCTGTTGCTTTTGATTGGTCAAATACAGCAAAAAATGCAAAAAACCGAAAAGGGCATTTAAAAGGGTTTTTTTCCCTCACCAATCTATTTTTTCCGGGAGCCAAAATTTTTAAACTTACACTTCCTGCCCGGGCCCTTTGGGGGTGGACCCTATAGAAAGGGGAATTGGAAATATCATTTTGGGAAATTTCCTGTTGATTGCAAAAAGGGTTTTTAAAATTTCTACAGAGCTTTAAAGGGGTTAAACCCTTGTCACAAATTTAAAAAAACCAAGCTCCTTTTTCTAGAGATAAGACTCACGTGGGGGTTACCCCCACCTGGTCTACTCCCCCCCAGAATACAAAAACTTGGCATCACCATTTCCACACAAAAGTCTAAAATTTTAATTAAAAAAAACAAATACTTTCCACCAAAAGGGTTTTGGGCCTCAAGAATTTTTGCCCAGGCTACTTGGGAAAGGCTCTGTTTTGACCCAAAAATATTGCCCCTTTTTTGGTGAAACGTTTTGGGTTTTTTTTTCTTATTAAAATTTGGGAAATTTTTAAAGGGGAGATCTGATCCTTTTTTTTTGTATTTTTTTTGGAAGCATTCATTTGGGAGTTTAAAACACAAATTTTATTTTTGTTGCACTCCAGTTAATTTTTTTCTAATCGTTTTTGGATTGCTGCTGGTTTTTTTTAAAATTTTTTTGCTTCTCAGACGGCAGCTTGGAGAAATTTTAGATAAGGAAAAAAAAAGCGGGGGAAAGATGGTCAGAAACCCAAAGAAAAAACTTCAATCACTAGCAGTAAATAAAATTTTCTTCATTCCTGAACAAAGAAAAAGCAAAACAGCCATGTTTTTTGGTAACAGCCCCTTAAATTTTTCCTTTTCCCTTTAACTTTGAAAAAAGTTAACCATTGTGGAGAAATTCCTTAAAGTAAAAAGGGTGAAAAAAATAAAACCTTTTCAAAGCCTTTAACTGGAAAGAATTTAAAAGGGCAGAAAACTTTCCCCGGGTTTTTTAGAAAATTTTTTTTTGCCATCACAATAGGGGTGTGCCCTAATGATGAAATTTACCCAATGTTTCAACCCCTTTTTTCTTTGTTCTTCACTGCCAAAATCAACTAGCCTCTGATCTTAGTCCCCACGTCCCCTGCCTTTGCTGGGGACCCAAAACCAATTATGGGTTTCAGCATTACTTTTGTCTTAGCCACACAGAACTCTTGCTTTTTTATTTGCTGCTCTAAATTAATTAAGGCATGGGAATTAATTAATTGATCTGGTCTAAGATTTAGATAATTTTGGGATCTGACATGAAGGCTGAAAAATTTGGGGCGACATGAAATAAAACGGGCTTTACCCCGTTTTCGGGGCGTTTTCTGCCCCTAAACGGGGCCCGAATCCGCTGTCGGACGCAGGGAGGGCATGTTGGGCCGGCAGCGTTCCCCCTTTTCAGCTGCGCCCCCCATGAAGGGGGGGGGCAATGGGCGAAAAGTGGGGCCATTTTGGGGCGCCCGGGGGGGGACGCGGCGCGCCCCCGAAACTCCGAGGCATTTTACGATCGCGATGGGTTAAAGTGGGGCCCGCAATGCAGGGGCCTTCGCACCCGAAAATCAGACCGGGTTGTTTTCTGGCCCAAAAATGCCCGGGCGGACAAGTGAAGTGAGAACGGAACATCGAGGAAACTTTGAAGATCGCAAAAAAAAATCTGGGCGCTCACTCCGTGCGGAAATGGAGTAGATTCCAAAAAATCCCCTTTTTTAAAAAGGGCTTAAAAAAATTCTCAGAAAAAGAGCTCAAACCTAAAAAATAAAAAAAAATTTTAAAAAAAAAATTACTTTCCAAAAATCAAGAACCGCAACATCGGGAATTAGGATTTTGGAAATTGCCGGGAAAATACGAAAATTAAAAATTCGGAAAGGGCTTTTCTCATTGGGGGCATAAACCAGCCAATCAAAAAGGAGTGACAGTAAACCCAAAAAAAACCCTAGGGAGAACTATTGACCAAAAAAAAACCCAAAGGGGGGAAACACCAAAATACAAAAAAATTACAAAAAAAAGCTGATTGGTTGACCCTAGCGGGGGCTTGGCTATCCCCGGCCAATCAGAAATAAAGCGACAGGGGAACCCAAATTATAACCAAAGGAGAAATAAAAGCCCCAATAAAAAACAAGGGGGGGACAGTTCAAAAAAACGTCAAAATACAGAAAAAAAGTTTGTTTGGGTTTGAGCTAGCGGGATTTGGTACCCCAGCCAATCGGGAAACGGAGCTATTCCCCCCTTTTTTGTAGCTTTTGGGAAAGAACGGCGAATGCTATCTGGGTCAGCTCGGGCGCCGTGGGAAAAGAGTAAAAAAAAAAAAATTTTTTTTATTAATTTGAAAAAACTTTAAAAACAATAAAAGCTAAAACCCTTTCTCTAAAAATAAATCATTTAAAATTTTTAAAATTTTTTTTTTAGCTTTGGGGCCGGGAAAAATGGAGGGGGAAAAACCATTTTCCCCCCGTCACTTGGCCCCCGCGACCCCCCCCCGGGGTGGGAAGGAACCCCCGGGTTCCCCCCGGCTTTAGCGGCCCCGGGCCCCCCCGATGGGGGCGGGGGGCCGCCCTCACCCCGGCCGGCCGGGCTCCTCTTTTAACCCCCCCCGGGAAATCCTTTTGGGGTCTGGCCCCCCCGGAGCCCCGTCCCCGACATCAAAAGGCCCGGGGCCGCCCGGCGCCCCCGAAATTCCGAGTTTTTAAAAGGGGCCGTGAAAACCGGGTAATTGGCTTTTTTGGCCGGTCATTTCCCCCTTTATTTAAGTTTTGCCCCTCCTGGGGTGTTGCCAATCTTTAGGCCTTTTCGGGCCAATAAAAGAAACCCAAAACAAGCCTTGTTTCTGACTTACCGTTACCAGAAAACCATTAGCTTCCGTTCCCTCGACCACCATCCCCCCCGCCGCCCTGACCTCCCCCGCCGCCCAAACAACCACAAACCTTTGTCCCGCCTGCCCTCCCTTTCCCTGCCTGCCCCCAAACTATAAACCTGCCTGCCCGAAACTGCACCCGCTATACCCTTGGCTGCCACCCCCCAAGAAAAGCATGTCAGGGGGAAAACGATTTTGGTAACAACCGCCGCAGAAAAGCCCAACCCGTTTTGGCGGTGGGCTCGGTGAAAACCCCAAACCTACTTAGATTCCTTCCCTGCGGGGGTTTAAACAACCATCGTTTGGGGGGGTTTCCCGTGGATCCACTTCAAACCCCCGATTACGTACAGCAAAAAACCCGGGCCTTTGGATCCCGCCAAGGTGCCTCTGCCGCCCTAAAACGCTGACCCCCCACTGCCATTGTGGCTCAGCATTTCCCCAACAATCGTCAGCAACCCCCAACAACTCACCATCTCCCCGCCATGAGGGAGCAGTTCCTGGCCCGCCCACATAAAAGCCAACCCACCCCCCCGGGGCTCCCCGGCCTCCCCCGGTTCCAGCTCTAACCTCGGGTCCCCCCGGCCTGCCCTACAACCCAAAAAAAAATTTCGAGGGGGAAAACCCCAAGGCCGCGGGGGCTTTATCACCCAATGTTTTCCCTGCAAAAGGGATTAATGGTAACCCAAATTTTCCTACCCGAATGGTCTAAGGTGGCGTTCTACAAAGGGCCTTCTCCCCGGGGAAAACCCTGGCCGGGGCTACCCCCCTCTGGGACAGGGATGATCCTTCACAGCTAACCGGCTTTTTTTCCCCTAAACCGATTTTCAGACCCGGTTTTCAAAGGAAACCCAACCCGGGGCTTCGCGCCGAGACCGCCTTGCAAAATCTGCGCCAAGGGGACTCATCTGAGGCGATTTTTCCCGTACTTTCCCCGCCTTTGGCCCCCGGGTTTTATCTTTGGAATGAAGCGGCTTTTGACCCCACCTTCAAAAAGGGGCCCTCTCCGCCGTTTAAAGGGATGCTCTATCCCCCCGGGGAAAATCTCCCATTTTCCTTGAGTGCCCTTTAATCTCCCTGGACACTCATTGAAAAATCCGTTTCCCCCCGGAACGCCAGGGGGAAAAATTTTCGGCAAAACGGGAGCAAGCTAGACCCCGTCTTTTTTCCTCCCCCTGGCCCCAGATTTAAAAGGCCCCCCCTAAATTCCCTCGCCCCCTTTGCCCCCAAAGGGGCCCATGGAGGTGGTTTGGGGCCCCCCTGCCCACAACGGGAGCTAAACCGAAAACGTGAGGAAAATCTTTGTTTTGTCTGTGGCAGGCAGACCATTTTCGCCAAAACCCTGCCCCCCCCCGGCGGGGCCCTCAGCTCCGGGGAAAAGGGGGCCCCGCCCCTAGGATACGTAGGAGAGGCGTCCCCTAGGTGAAAAGAAACCCCTCCCCCTTTCGCCTAACCATGCCCGGGATTGTCCGGGCCCCGGGCCCCTGGTGCCCATTTAAAGGCTACTGTTTTCCGGACCGGGTCTCCCGGGGAAATTTTTTGACCCCCCCTTGGTATCCCACATAACCTTTTTCTGTACCCGCCTGAGAAGCCCCTACTCATCCCCTTTGGGTCAGTGGAGAGATTCTAAAAGGATAAAATTCTTTTTCCGGAACTGAGCCCCTGGTCCAAACAAGGGGGGGTACTGCACAAGGAGAGACTTGCGTTCTCGTACCCCCCTTTCCCCCTCGTCAATTTTCTCCTGGGCCCTCCCGTGGCTGCAACGCCAAAAACTCCCTTTTGCTCGACTGGCAGACGGGCGAAGTCCTGAGTTGGGGTTTTTGGGGTTTTCAGTCTCGCTGTTTGGTTTGGGACCTTTTGCCCCCCCCCCGGTTTCTATCCCGGGTTTTTTTGGGGCGCCTAACCTCTGACGGGCCTTCCTGCACCCTACCAACCTTCGCAAATTTTTTCTTCTCCGAGAAAAAAGCTGAGACGTTCCGCCCCCATCGCCCTTACGACCCGTCCCCCTTTTATCTTCCCGCCCGGAAACCCCCTCCTCCACGTTGGGAGGGTTTTTTCCCCCCTGTCGGGGACCTGGGAAACCTTTGGCCCATTTCTAAAAATATCCCAAAGGGAAAACTCCAAGGGGGGTTTTTCCCAAGTCCCCTTTTCCACCGGGGCCGGGTTTTTCTTCGTGGCTAAGAAGGACGGAAGCCTGCTCCTTTCTTTGACTATCGAGGGGCCTTTACCCAAGGGTCACGGTAAAGAACCCCCATCCCCCCCCCCTGGGTCACGGAACTTTTTGACCGTTTAAAAAGAGGTTGGGCCCCCGGTCTTTTTAAATAAAACTGGGGCCTACTTGGGGGCTTAAAAACCTCATCCGGGTACGGAGGGCGACGAAATGGAAGGGCCCTTTCAAACCCAATGCAGGGCAAATTCGAGTCCCGGGGCATGGGGCCCTTTCGGGGTCCGGGAATTTCCCCGGGCCCTCTTCCAAGATTTTTGTCAATGAAAATCTTCCGGGACCTCCTGTTTAAAATCGTGGTTTTGTTTCCCCTTTACGACATTTTGGTTTTCCCCCCCCCGACCTTGAATCCCATCAAGTTTACCTTGGGGCCAAGTCCTCAAACCCTCTAAGGTCCCCAACCGCCTTTTAGCCAAACTTGAAATTTCCAGTTTCATCAGCAAGCCCCACCATTCCCCGCTACATCATTTCTGAAAAAGGGGGTACAGATTTGGGCCACCCAAAGTTGTCCCGCCGTCCTACAGTGGCTGCGCCCCGTGGGTCCCCGAGCCATCCCAAAGAAACCCCGGGGTTTTCCCAACATTTTCAGGGAATTTATACCACATTTTTCCTCGCTTTGGGACCCCCTAAATGGGGTTTAAAAACCCAAAAAACGCAAATCCTAATCCTGGCCACCAGCGGCAGAGGAAAGCCTTCTCTGTTAAAATGTGCCCTTTCCTCTTTCGCCAGTGCTCCCCTCGCCCCGGATACTTTAACAACCATTTTTTCCCCGAGGTCGACTCCCTCCTCGGGGGGGGCCTGGGGGCCCTACTCCCCCCAGAAAGGGCCCCAAAGGCAAACCCTCACCCCTTTCGGGTTCTTTTCTAAAAAAATTTTTTTCCCCCTGCGAAAAAAACTACTCCATTTGGCAACCGGGAAATTTCTGGCCAAAACAAGCTGGCACTGGAAGAATGGGATATCTCCCTTTGGAGGGGCTCGCACCCTGCCCCATCATAACCCCACCATAAAAAACTGCCCGTAAACTCCAGACTGCTCAAAGCTTAAAAAAACCCCCGCCAGGCTCGTTGGGCCCCTCTTCTTCTCCTGGTTTTATTTTCTCATTCAAATTTTTCCCTCTGCCGGGAAAGATATTCACGCCAACCCCTTTTCTTTCCCCTGCTTCGGGTGTTTACTGGAGACGAGTCCCTCCCCGGCACGGGGGACCGAAAGAACTACAACGCAAATTTCCCCCCGGCAAACATTTTTGTCCCTTTCCCCCCTTCCGGAAAAGGATATTGTCAAAAAGGGCCCTTGTTTCCCCCTAAGGCGGGGGCCCCCAGGGTGCGAGGGCCGCTCTCCCCATCTCTCGATTCTACCCGGGGGCCGGGGCCTACCCCCGGATTTTGAGTTTTGTGGAGGCCCGGGGCTTTCCCGTGCCCAAAAAACAATCCCACCGTCTTTAAACCGGGAGGGCTGCTCCTTCCTCTAACCCCATACCTACCTGTCCCTTTGGGCCCAAAGGGGGCCATGGAATTTTTAAAACCCCGGATCCCCTCCTTTTCCGCTGGCAACCAAACCGTGATCTGGGGAGTTTTCAGACCGGGTTTTTAAAGAAAGTCCCACTTTACTCCCCTGCCAGGCCTACCCCAGTCCTCGGGCCCTTTCCAGTCTAAATTTTTTTCTTTTATTTTTCGGTGCAAGGGGTCCCTCACACAAGTGGGCGGAAACCCTGGCGTTTCAATTTTTTTCCCCAGATTCTGGCGCTTTTCCCCCTTTTAACCAACTAAAAATGAAACTGGAACCTTTTCTTCCCGCCTCCACCCCCAGTCCCAATTGGGGGGAGGTAAAAAGAGTAAACCAGACCCTAGTTTGCTACCTGCACCACTTTGTCCCCCGCACGGGCCCGGGTTATTGGGGCCAGCTTTTTGGGCCTGGCCCCAGTTTTCCCTAAACTCATTTGACTCTGGGGTTCTTCTGACTGCTCCCTTTCTTTTTTGTCTACGGCGACACCCCCCCACCCCTCCCCCTTTTTCTGTGCCCTCGAGGGCCCTGCTGTGGGAAAAGCTGGGGCCAGGACCTGCAGCCTTCTGGAAACAGACTCACCAAATTTTCTACTCCCGGGCCCCCGCCCCCACCAAGGCTCAAGGGCCCACAAAAAGCCCAAGACCTTCCCCCCAAACCCTTTTCGCCAAAGGTGAAAAAGGTGTGGTTGTCAGCTAAATATATACGTTTCCCAAGGGTTTCCCCCCTTAAAACGGGGCCCCCGGTTTTCCCGGGGCCATTCGAGGGTTTCTCAAGGGTTTAACCCCAAAAAAAACAAGCTCCCGCCTTTCCCCCCCCTATGAGGGTCCCGAACCCCCTTCCATGTCCCCCCCTGTAAAAAACCCGGCCCTCCCAAATCGCTTCTCTCGGGGACTTTTTGCTCCTTCCCCCCCTTAGGCCCCCAAAACCACCGGGTGTCCCCTTTACGGGAAAGGAGATTCTGATATTTAAACGGGAGAGGGAAGCGGTTTTTTTTTTTCATTGACTGGAAGGGGGTTCGGGGCCCCAGGAAAGGTCCTGGGAGCCAGAGAACAATTTTTCTGGATCGGGGCATAATTCAAGGGGTTTCCTCCAGGCCAGAAAAGGGGGGGGAGGCCAAAGGGGGGGGGGGGAAATGTCACGGGTGGGGGCCGCGACCCCCATCCCCGGGCGCGGGCACAAACCCGGGTCGGGCCCCAACCGGAGCCCGACAACAACCGGGGCCGCCCCCCCTAAAGGTTTGGGCGGGGGGCGCGCTCACAAACCGGGGCCCGGGCCCCCCGGGTCCTCTCTTACCCGGGCCCGCGCAACCCCCCTTGCGGTCTTTGGCCCCCCCCGGCGCCCTGGGGTCCCCAACATCTAAGGCACGCCCCGGGGCCCCGGGACTAAAGAGAATTTTAAAAAGGGGCCCGTACCGGTAAATTTTGGGTATTGACGGTCACTGCCCCCTTTTTTAACCTGCCCCCCTTCCTGGGGGCCTTTTTTCCGGTCTTTTTGTGCCATTTTTAAACCTATAGAGAAAAACGTTACAAGCCTTTTTTTCTAAAATTTAACCCTACACTGGGAAACCCTTAGCTTTTCCCTTCCCGGGCCCAAAGGGAAACCTGCCGCCCCCTGACCTACCGCCCTGTCCACAACCACGAAAACCCGGCCGCCCCCCGACCTTCTGCCTTTCCCCCGACTTTCGAGCCTGCCCGACCATTCTGCACCACGCTATAAACCTTGGGGCCACCGCAAGCCCAAACACGTCAGGGGTAACCGGGCCTGGGAACTCCCGCCACACAAGTCCATCCCGCTTTTCGGCGGGGTCTGGTGAAAACCCCCGGGGCCTACTTAGATTCCGTTCCCCGGCGTGGTTTACAAAATTTGTTTTGGGGGGGGCCAGGGATCCACTTCTCTCCGGGTACGGACACCGCCCCTTGGTTTTTTACTACATTTTTACAGTATTTTGCCATACGGGATTTAAAAAGACGGGGGTAACTTTTACTTTTGGGGGTCGGTACAATTAAAAATGATATAAATTTTAAAATAGTTTTTTAAAGTTTTATTACTTTTACACAATAGAAGCGATTTTTATAAAAATTGCGTTTTTTTTGTTTTTCCTATTCTTACCGCCATAGCTTTCTTAATTTTTTCATATAAAACTGCTTTTTGGCTTTTTTTTTACAAATGAGTTGATGTTTTTAAATTTGGGAAACCCCAATTTCGGGGGCATGTAGCTTTTTATCACTTTTTATTAAAGGTTTTTTTTTGAGGTATTTTGGGACAAAAATACAGCAAAACCTGGGGAAATGTTTTTTTTTTTTTATTTTTTACAAGGGGGTCCCCTGCGCGGTTAAATTACATGCTTTGTTTTGGGCTCCCGGGTTAAAAAAATTATAGTGATACCAACATTTATATTTTTTTTTAAAAGTTTTTCTGCTTTTTTAAAACCCAATAAAAAAAATTTTTTCTGGGTTTTTGAACGTATAGGGGCTTTTTTTTTTTCGAGATGATTGAAATTTTTATTTGGGAACAATTTTTTAGGGGGGCAAAGACTTTATGAACGCTTTTAAATCCGTTTTTTGGAACGCAGGGGAAGAAGATAAAAGCAATCCTAGCCCGGGTTTTTTTTTTTTATTTTTAAAAGCGTTAACACCCTGCAGTACCCCTGACAAATTAGTTTTACTCTGTGGGATGAGAAAGATTACGGTGATACCCCCAAAATTATGTAAAATTTTTTTTTTTTTGAAAGCACAATTTTTTTGAAAAAAAAAATGTTTTTAAATTTTGTAAAACAATATTTAGCATCGCTATCTTCTAAAAGCCAAACTTTTAATTATTCCCTATACAAGCTGTTTTAAGGAAATTTTTTTTTTTCGCGAATTGAACTAATTTTTTAAAAAGGGATCACTTTTATGTTTATATAGTTTTTTTTATGACTTTTTTACTCCAATTTTTTGTTTCTGCAGGAAGAACAAAAAATTTGCAAAATTTTTTTTGTGACTGTTTTTTTTGGGGGTTTTTTTTTTAACGGGGTTTCACCGACGGGTTAAATTTAAAATACAGATTTTTTAGGGTGGGTCCCTACGCAACCCCGGGGATTTCCAAATAAAGGGGGACTTTGTTATTTTTGATCTTTTTTTTGGGGGGGATTGGCGTTTGGGGAAAAGGGGGAAAAGGGGGATGTAACGGGGTTTTTATTTTTATTTTTTGGGGTTTTTGTTTTACTTTTTTACACTTTTTTTTTTTCTTTTTTTACACTTTTTGCACTTTTTTCCCCAGGGGGGGAAAATTTCATGAATTATCTCAAATCGTTCCCTGCAATAGGGGAAACAGCATATAGCTTATACTGTAGCTGGCCCCCATGGGAAAATGTCAGTCCCCGCTGCCCACAAAGCATTGTGGGCATCATGACGTCACCAACAACCCGGTGCTTTTCATTCAGCCTCCCGGGCTGGGCCTGGTAGGAGAAATCAAGAAAGGGGGCTCACGCCGTTACTGCGCCTGGATCGGCGGGCAGCAAGGGGCTCCCCTCCGCCACCCCCCAAACCGCGATGGGCGCGACCCAAAGATTTTCGTGATAAACGGGGGGGGTTTTAAACCCCCCCCGGCCGGAGCTCACTCCGCCCCTGGGGGATCGGCAAAGATGCCACCGGGAATAAACGCTGGGTTTTATGCCGCGACCCGCGCGCCCCCCTCCCCGTGAAGGGGGGGCCGGGGCAAGATCGCCCTTTACTAAAATTTGCGGGAACCCCTCCCCAATGCTGTATAGTACCCGGGAAAAAGTCGGTAAGGGGGTTTAAAAATAAAAGACACTGGGGATAGGAAAAGGCACCCTGTAACTTTACAGCACCCCCATCATTTTTTACACCAGGGCCCCAAGAACTTTTAAATTACACCCCCCTGCCCAAACTAAAACTACATTTTGACGCATTTCCCTTTTTGGAAGCAGAACATACCCAAACGGAAAAGCAGGTTTTCCGGGGTTTTACACATTTGGCGGGATAAACCAATTTTTGGGAGCGAGAACATGGAAAAGGGGGCAGGAGGGTTTCCCCTTCCACTAATTTGGCTGTAGTAAACCATTGGTGGCAGTGAGAACATAGCATGGGGGAACATGGAGGGTTTCCCGTTTCTACTACATTAAGGGTTTTCCCCGCCCCTTTATGGGCCCCGACTTGTCCCCAAAAAACAATTGCCGAGCAGGCATTTCTTGGGCCAAAAAAAGCTGTCCCCTGCCTGAAACCCCCCCACGTTGCAGAAAATATCTCCAACACGTTTGGGTGAATCTGTGTCCACCAAAATCCCCTCTCACTACAGACACATGGAAATTTGTAGGCACGGTCAAGGGGATTACATCCCCACGACTGCTCACTGGTGAGTTTTGGGGGATGAAGTTCTCGGGGGATTTGGGCGGGCCAACATCTTCAACATTGCCCCCGGGGGGAACCATTCCAAAAACCCAACCCCCAACAGGTAGCAACAAAGTGCCAAGAGAAACCAGGCCATTCTCAAATTAATTTGTCTTGGAGACCATCAACACATAGGTCAAGAGCTGAGGACGGCTCTGCATACTGAGACTGACCAATGGCTGGGTGCCATGAACCTGGCGCCAGGCACGGTGATGTGCGACAATGGGAGAAATCTCATTGCTGCCCTTAAGATTGGTAGACTTATGCACACCCTTTGCCTGGCACACGTCTTGAACCTGGTTGTGCAGAAAGTTTTCAAGTGCTGACCAGGTCTAGACTGCCTGCTGAGGAAGGCTCGAGGTCTTAGCTCACACTTCCGGTGTTCGCACCAAAGTGGTCAGTCGGGACGATGTCCTTTTCAGCAGGACTGTACTTATATTTTTACTGGAACAAGCATTAGGCACTCTGTGGCAGCAGGTTCCAGCAATGATGGAGCAGGAGGTGGACACAGAGCCTTACTCGCCAGGATGTAGAAGGTCCGACTGTTTGGCAATTGTATCGGTCTTCTTTAGGCGGTGGTTTGAGGTCCAGGGTGGGTGTAGGAAGGAAGTTCAGCTCACAGAGTAGAGTACATGAGACTAGCCAAGGCTCTGGTGACGGTCAGGATGAGGAAGTAGAGGATGAGGAAGCAGGGGTGGACACCACCGGTACGGATTACCCTTCAGTGGTGAGAGGTTGGCACAGATTTCAGGAGGAGGAGGAAGATCGCGTTAGTACCCCTTGACCTCAAGGCTTTGGAGATCCTGGTAGCATCTCACACATGAGTGCTTGGATGCTACATTACCTTCAACATGATCCGTTACATATCACGGCAATAAAAACGAACAACGATTACTGGGGGGCTACCCTCCTTGATCCACGTTACAAGACAAAAGTGAGCAATTTCCTTCCACCCACAGAAATTGACAGTAGAATGCAGGATTTTGAAACTGTGCTCATTGACCAACCCGAGACATCTTTTGCGTCTATTTCCCATTCTAATGTCACAGTGGAACAATATCAGCAATGCGGCAGCAGTATAATGGCATGTAGCCACAGCAGCAGCAGACAGTGTGGCAGAACCCTGCCGGGTGACATTTGGCAATCGATTTTTACCACCTCACCAACGCTTGCTATGCAGGGCAGCATTCAGACACACAGAGACCGCCTTAAGACCATGGTCTTACCTGCGGCTCCACATCAATGTTTTTGGACTTAGTCTGGACCCATTCAACTTCTGGGTGTCGAAACTAGATGAGTGGCCTGAGCTTGCTTGACACGTCATAGAAGTTATATCCTGCCCAGCAGCCAGCGTTATCTCGGAACGCACATTCAGCACAGCTGGCAGGGTTATAACTGATGTCACTGACATAACTGTCATTTTTTCAGTTAGCCATTGAAAGGAATTTAGTATTTTAGTCCCTCAATTTTTTCTGTCACTCTTAGAGGTCAATTTTCATCACTACATTGTTTCACGTGTCCTGTTTACTATTACAGATGTTAGTTACAGCTTCTCCTCACTTGTAGAGGTTCCCCACTGACATGTTCTTGCTGCCACCGATGGTACTGCCACCTAATCTTGGCGATCCGGAACCTTGCTGTTCACTGTTGCCTAATCTTGTCAAACCAGAACCTTGCTGTTCCCCACTGCCATGTTCTCGCTGTCACTAATGGTATTGCCGGCTAATCTTGTCAAATCGGAACCTTTCTGTTCCCCATTGCCTAATCTTGTCGAACCAGAACCTTGTTGTTCTCCATTGCCTAATCTTGTCTAACCGGAACCTTGCTGCTTCCCATTGCCTAATCTTGTTGAACCAGAAACCTCTTTGTTCCCCATTGCCTAATCTAGTCGAACCAGAACCTCGCTGTTCCCTACTGCAATGTTCTTGCTGCCACCAATGGTACTGCCATCAAATATAGTCCGCGGCACCTCCTATAGCTAAGCCCCTGCTTGCAAGCTGCCCTCATCTTTTCAGTTAGCCATTGAAAGGATTGAAGTATTTTATCCTCTCAATTTTTTTCTGTCACTTTTAGGCAAATTTTATTTACTAAGTTTTTCCAGGTATGAAGTTGACTCTCCAGGATGGTAATTACAGCTTTTTATCACCTGTATAGGTTCCTCATTGGCATGTTCTCACTGCTACCAATGGTACTGCCGCCTAATCTTGTCGAACCGGAACTTCCATGTTTCCCATTGGCATGTTCTCGCTGCCACCAATGGTACTGCCGCCTAATCTTGTCGAACTGGAACCTCCATGTTCCCCATTGCCATGTTCTTGCTACCACTAATGGTACTGCCGTCTAATCTTGTCGAACTGGAACCTCCATGCTCCCCATTGGCATGTTCTCGCTACCACCAATGTTACTGCCGCCTAATCTTGTTGAAGCGGAACCTCCATGTTCCCCATTGTCATGTTCTCTCTGTCACCATTGGTACTGCTGTGTAATCTAGTCCAGCCTGCAGTGGCGTAAATTAAAATTGTTGGGCCATGGTGCAAAAAGTGAAATGCCCCTCCCCCTTTATCAGTGCTGTCATCTATTAAATGTTTTAGGGCCCCATATAGCCACATCAAAGGGGGCCCCCCCATTACTAGTTCCTATTTTTTAACATATCAGTGGGCCCCTTTTTAATTAGGGCCACTGACAGGAGTGCTGCCTGCACTGCCCTATTGGCACCCCTGCCAGTTACCATGTGCTATTTCCAATACCAGTGTCTTCTTTTGTGTCAAAGGGGCTACCGCTGCATCCCCTATAACTATGCCACTGCCAGCTGAACATGTTCCCCGTTGGGATGTTCTTGCTGAAACCACATATATCACATGTACAAAGCTTGCAAGCAGAGGCTTAAGTTCAAGTTTTATGGGCCTGGTGCGAAGTGAAATGGGGCTCCTGCAAGTTACCGTGTGCCACAACCTCAAACAGTCACACTCCAAACTCCATTATGGTGAAGAAGACCAAAGAGCTGTCGAAGGACATCAGAAACAAAATTGTAGCCCTGCACCAGGCTAGGAAGACGGAATCTGCAATAGGCAAGCAACTTATTGTGATGATATCAACTGGGGGAGCAATAATTAGAAAATGGAAGACATACAAGACCACTGATAATCTTCCTCGATCTGGGGCTCCACGTAAGATCTCACTCCATGGGGTCTAAATGATCACAAGAACAGTGAGCAAATATCCCAGAACCACATGGGGGACCTAGTGAATGACCTGCAAAGAGCTGGGACTAACATATCAAAGGCTACCATCAGTAACACACTACGCTGCCAGGGACTCAGGTCCTGCAGTGCCAGACGTGTCCCAGTGCTTAAGCCAGTACATGTCCGGGCCCATCTGAAGTTTGCTAGAGAGCATTTGGATGATCCAGAAGAGTATTGAGAGAATGTCATATGGTCAGATGAAACCAAAGTAGAACTGTTTGGTAGAAACACAACTCGTCGTGTTTGGAGGAGAGAGAAGGCTGAGTTGCATCCAAAGAACACCATACCTACTGTGAAGCATGGGGGTGGCAACATCATGCTTTGGGGCTGTCTCTCTGCAAAAGGACCAGGACGACTGATCCTTGTACACAATAGAATGAGTGGGGCCATGTATCGTGAGATTTTGAGTGGAACTTTTGAGATTTTGAGATTAAACGTGGCTGGGTCTTTCATCATGACAAGGATCCCGAGCACACTGCCAGGGCAATGAAGGAGTGGCTTCGTAAAAAGCATTTCAAGGTCCTGGAGTGGCCTAGCCAGTCTGAAGATCTCAACTCAATAGAAAACCTTTGGAGGGAGTTGAAAGTCCATGTTGCCCAGCGACAGCTGCAAAACATCACTGCTCTAGAGGAGATCTGTATGGAGGAATGGGCCAACATACCAGCAACAGTGTGTGCCAACCTTGTGAAAATGTGCTTACTTACAGAAAATGTTTGACCTCTATCATTGCCAACAAAGGATATATAACAAAGTAATGAGATGAATTTTTGTTATTGACCAAATACTTATTTTCCACCACAATTTGCAAATGCAAATAAATTATTTTCAAATCAGACAATGTGATTTTCTGGATTTGTTTTCTCATTTTGTCTCTCATAGTTGAGGTCTACCTATGATGTCAATTACAGGCCTCTCTCATCTTTCTAAGTGGGAGAACATGCACAATTGGTGGCTGACTAAATACTTTTTTCCCCCACTGTATATGTGGATCACAATAATGCACTGGTATATTTCAGCATTATGTGGACTTAAAATCTGGCAATATTATACTTTTTGGCATTGAGTAAGATTTAGCAACAGAGAGAACTCTATTTGCTGGATATATATCTATATGACAATAACACACGGTATTTTTGAAAAGTATTTCACCCCCAAAATCGCCAAAAATGAACTTTTCCCCACTCAGTGTAATTTTCAGCAACCAACCACTCTTTAAAATACATTTCTTTGTATAGGAGATTTGTAGACGGTACATTATACAGTTACTGAACCCCTAAAGCTGCAAAAATGAACTTTTCTGCATTCAGACTAATTTTCAGCAACCAACCACTATTTTGAATATATTTGTTTGTATAGGAAATTTGGAGATGGTGTGTTATACAATTACTGAACCCCCGAAACTGCAAAAATTATTTTTTCTTCAATCAGAATAATTTACAGCAAACAACTACAATTTCAAATATATTTCTTTCTATGGGAGATTGGGTAACGGTATGTTATGCAAGAACTCTACCCCAAAAGTGGAAAAATGAAATTTTCTTCTATCCAAATAATTTGCAGCAAGCAACCAGTATTTGAAATAGATTTCTTTCTATGGGAAATTTGTTAACGGTCTCTTATAGAACTGTACGCCAAACACTGGAAATATAAAGTTTTCTTCAATCCCAATAATTTGCAGCAAGCAAACACTATTAGAAATAGTTTGTTAATGGTCTCTTATGGAGGAACTCTAGCAGCAACACTGGAAAATGGCACTTTTCTTCAATCCCTAAAATTTACAGCAAACAAAAAGTTTTAGAAATATTTTTTTTTTCTATGGGAGATTTGTTAACAGTCTCTTATGGAAGAACTCGAGTAGCAACACTGGAAAACAGAACTTTCTTCAATCCCAACAATTTACAGCAAGCAAACACTATTAAAAATAGATTTATTTCTATTGGTAATGGTGTCTTCTGCACTAGCTTTACCCCCAAAACCGGAAAAATGAACTTTTGGGTACTCAATCAAATTTGCACCAAGCAACCAGTATTTGAAAGCGATTTCTTTCTATAGCAGATTTGCTAATGGTGTCTTCTGCAATAGCTGGTCTCCCAAAACAGGAGAAATTAACTTTTGGGCAATCAGAATAAAGATGGGAAAGATGCAGCCAGCAATACAAAACTCCCTAACTATTGCTGTCTATGATTCCCTAAGCTTGCTGTCCACCCCCCACTAATCTAACTAGCAGCTTTTCCTATTTAAAATCGCTGATAAATGGTGTGTCTGCATGCATGCAAGCAAGCAAACAGAGAACAGTCCGTTCAGTACAGAGAGTGAACTCGAAATTGCGTTCACCAGGAAATACAGTGAAATACATATAACAGGGTCATGTGATTTTAGCAGCCAATGAGATCCCTACACACTCAGTGGTTAAGTTTTTTGACACTCCTCTGTGCTCTGCACTGATTGGATGGCCACCAAAACTGCAGGAAGCAGCTAAAAGTGAAACTATAAATGGTGCATCGAGCTCACGTGTCGAATGAGAATTTTTCTTGAATGAACCATAAAAAGCTCGATTCGGCTCGAGTTCTAAAAAATCGAGAACTTCGACTCAAACTTAACTTTTCTCAAACAGTTAAAGCTTGATAAGGACTCAGTATGTGAGTCGAAATGTTGCTGTCATATGTACTGGGATTCTGATTTCGAATAAAGGACACTCACGCAGATGCCTTTTGGATTGATTCTTAAAGATGCCTGGGCAGTCAACAAAAGAAGTTATTAATGTGCTCTTGGCTACATGAATAATAAAAGAGTATGGTTCCAATCAAAGAAGATGTTACCTGTGAGTCACTTTATTTGTTAAGTATTCTACCTGTAACTGTAAATTACAGGCCTCCACAACACATGGCCCGCTTTTGACCTAGCAAGCGATTTATAGCAGCCCCCAAACCGGACAACAAAAGGGAAAGGCTTGTGGTCCAGTTTGGGGACCATCCCAAAATTGGCATGGCCGGGCAGTCTGAGGGTGTTCCTGGTCTGGTATTTTCTATGTTATATGTATCTACAACAGAAATGCTCTTTCAATTTTCTCTTCTTAAATTTTCCTGAGATGTATAAAAAAAACTTTTTTTCTATTTCCAGATGATACATATACTATATGTATCGAACCAATTATACTACTCAAAAGAAGTTAGGGATATTTGGGTTTTGTTAATTGATATTTCAGGATGATTTTTTTTTTTTTTAAATTAACTACATGAGACCATCTCTTAATTTTAAAATTCAATTGTTCAACTGTTAAATATGTCAGTACTTTTTGCACAACTTTCTGATCTCTAAGCAATAAATGTAGGTGATCAATTTGAAATGGGATTTAAACAGTACTCCTCTTCATGCTGTTCACATTTTTACATCATGAGACTAAAACAAAACCTTACAATTGATCAACAGTATCTCGCCACCACAGTATTACCAGGCTTCAAACAGGATGCTCTCAGATGGAAGTGGCCATTGAGCTTAGAGTGTCACAGAGTGTCATGAACAGGTTGCAACAGAGATACAGAGACACTGGAAGAGTCACAGAAAGGCAAAGAAGTAGACGTCCTTTTGTTACATCACACACTGATAACTGCTTCATTGTAAACAATGTGTCACATCAGACTATTTTAACCAATTACATCATTGTGGTCTGCATGCGAGATGACCGAAAAGTGTACCTGACCTGGCTATTGCATATTGCTTTCCTTGGTATCTTTAGCATCGTTGGCGGCCATCATTTCTTCTCAGAGCGAATCGGCTTTCATCACCAAATCGCACTTGGAACTACTGGTCACTTGTCCAGTGTAGATGCTCCCTGGCCCATGCAAGACGATGGTGCCTGTGCCTGATGGTGTTAGGGTATGTTCATATGGCGTCTTGTGGCGCATAACTGTGCCACAAGACTCCGTGTGTTTAGAAGAACACGCTGATTAGCGCATACTTCTAAAGCGCAGACCGGACACATTCGCTTTCATTATCCACACAGCACTTTCATTATCCCCAGACGGCAGGTAATCATAGCTCTCTATGAGAGCTATGATTTCCGTAATTATAGGATGTATTTAGGGGAGCATTGCAGTGCAATTACGCCCCCAAATACGTCCTGAAAGTTGCCATGTGAACATAGTCTTACATAGTACAGTTGAAAAAAGACATATGTCCATCAAGTTCAACCAAGGGTGGGGAAAGATGTGGAAGAAGGGAGGAAGATAGGGAATTTTTAAGCTTTGTTTCCTTCCTTCTGAAGAAGACTTGGAAGCCATAAGGCAAGAAGCACTCTGTCCTAAATGAATATTTAATTTCTTCTCCCAAAATCGCATCAGACTGGATCTAGAAATTTATACAGCTACGTAAGTAATATTTTTTATTTTTAGATAGTTATCTAAGCCTTTCTTGAAACAATTAACTGTTCCTGCTGTGACCCGCTCGTTAGGTAGGCTATTCCACATAATCACATCCCGTAACTCCTAGGCAGCAGACCCGCTGTCTTGGGGTTATACTAGACTCTGATCTGTCCTTCACCCCATATATCCAATCCCTTCCCCACTCCAGTCACCTTCACCACAAGAATATCTCCAGAATCTGTCCGTTTCTCACTGTGGAAACAACTCAAACTCTTATTGTGGCTCTTATTCTCTCTCGTCTTGACTACTGTAACTCCCTGCTTATTAGTCTCCCTCTCTGCAAACTCTCCCCTCTCCAATCTGTCCTAAATGCAGCAGCCAGACACGTCTTTCTTTCCAGCCACTATACTGATGCCTCTACCCTGTATCTGTCACTGCATTGGTTGCCCATTCAGTACTCTCCACAGTGCGGCACCCCCCTACATCTCCTCCCTCATATCTGTCTACCACCTTACCAGCTCTCTCCACTCTGCTGCTGCTATTAAACTACAGACCACAATCATCTGAACCTCTTATGCCCGTCTTCAAGATTTCACACGTGCTGCACTGGTTCTCTCGAACATCCTACCACATACCATCAGGCACAATCTTAACCTTCATAGTTTTAAGAGTGCCGTGAAAATACACCGTCTTAGGCAGGCCTACCGAGATCCCTAATTGCTTACCCCGACCTTCTACCACACACACTTCTGTCACTCCCTACACTAGGGCACTAACAGGCCCCTATCTGTATATAAATGTACTGTCAGGGTGGCATTTATGAAACAAGGCTGGACCATTGTAAACTTAGCACTTCTCACCCTTCGTCTCCCCCATACACCCTAGTATATTGGAAGCTCTCGTAAGCAGAGCCCTCCCACCTTGTGTCGCATCTGTAAGTATCTTTTATTGTGTAATGTCTGTCTTTTTGTCTGTAACTATACCCTCTACATTATAAAGTGCTGCGGACTGTGTTGGCGCTATATAAAGATTATTATTATTATTATTATTATTATTATTCACATTTCTCATAGTGAAGAAGGCTTTTCTCCTCTGGAGACTGATTTTTTTTTTTCCACCAGATGAAGGGAATTTCTCCTTGTCTTTTTAAGGGGTTTTACATGAAATAGCTTTTCACCACACTGTTTGTCATTAACATTAGTGTTGAGCGATTGCGTTGGCTATCGAGATCGATCGATAGTCAATAGTCGGCCGCTATCGATAAGGTTTTTCGATAGTGAGCATCGATTATGCGCGATGACCATTAAAGTCTATGGGAGAGCAACAATACCTTCATTATTACACCCAAACAAGGCTGGAGAAGCTGAAATTAACATCCACAACAGTCAAATGGATACGTGCTACATCTTAGGCAACACACTTAGGTTATAAAAAGTCACAGAAAAAAAGTCACAGACCATTTACTATCCCTGTCTTGTACCACAGCCTGACCCCTTTAAAACCCGCATCACCCACAAATTAAAAAAATGCCAAAGGCAGATGATTTAACCACATGTTACTTAACGGACTTTTAATACCCGTCCTGGCCCGCAAAAAGCCCCAACCCAACCCCCAAATTTAAAAATAAAAAATTTTAAAATTTTTTTAAAAAAATTTTAAAAAATTTAAGTGAAAATTAACATTTAAAAAAATGCCGGAAAAAGAGTCTTTCAACCCCCATTTTATTTCCGGACTTGACTAACCTTCCTGGGGCCCCAGCATGACCCCAAACCCGCATGACCCCCACATTTTAAAAATGGGGGAAAAAGGGTCTTTTTTAACCACCTTTAGTTTCACTGGACATTGACTAAACCCGTCCGGGGACGCAGAGCCCCAAAACCCGCATGACCCCCACATTTAAAAAATGCCGGGGAAAAAAGGGGTCTTTTCCCACCATTTTTTTCCTGGGCCCTTGATAACCTGTCCGGGCCACAGCATGGCCCCAAATGCAGACCCCACATTTAAAAAGTGCCGGAAAAAGGGGTCTTTCAACCACCATTTTAGTTTTTACTGGCAATTTTCAACCTGCCTTTCCCAGCAGACCCAAACCTGCAGACCCCCCCATTAAAAAGTCCAAAAAGGGGTCTTTCAACCACCATTTAGTTTCACTGGACATTTCTATACCTTCCTGGGGCCACACATAGCCCCAAACCTGCTGAACCCCCACATTTAAAAAAATCCCGAAAAAGGATCTTTTAACCCCATTTTATTTCACGGACATTGACTAACTGTCCTGGGCCCCCAAACATGGGCCCCAAAACCCCGCATGACCCCCACATTTAAAAGGCCGGAAAAGGGTCTTTCAACCCCCTTTTAGTTTCATGGGCATGACTATACCGTCCTGGCCACAGAGAGCCCCAAACCCGCATGACCCCC